>MJUU01061160.1:60659-97204 GCA_002080025.1 Modiolus philippinarum
ATATCATTGACCTAACACTTATAGTTACTGAGAAACTAAACTAAGCACAAAAACTTAACATGTTCATTGGATCGTGATATTGAGGTTACAGACAAAAGCCATATGCCAGACTGACATGTACTACTGAAGACCAACCTACATACCATATATTATTGACCTACCACTTACAGTTATTGAGATATGGATCTAATCAGAGAAACTTTACATGGTCGCTATAACGTAAAATTGAGGTCATGGACAAAAGTCATATGCCAGACTGACATGTACTACTCAAGACCAACCTATATACCAAATATCATTGACCTACCACTTACAGTTATTGAGATATGGATCTAATCAGAGAAACTTAACGTGGTCACTAGACCGTGAAATTGAGATCAAGGACAAAAGTCGTATGCCAGACTGACATGTACCACTCAAGACAACCTATATATAAAATATCATTGACCTACCACTTACAGTTATTGAGATATGGATCTAATCAGAGAAACATAACGTGGTCACTAGACCGTAAAATTGAGGTCAAGGACAAAAGTGGTATGCCAGACTGACATGTACTATTCAAGACCAACCTATATAGCAAATATCATTGACCTACCACTTACAGTTATTGAGATATGGATCTAATCAGAGAAACATAACGTGGTCACTAGACCGTGAAATTGAGGTCAAGGACAAAAGTCGTATGCCAGACTGACATGTACTACTCAAGACCAACCTATATATAAAATATCATTGACCTACCACTTATAGTTATTGAGATATAGATCTAATCAGAGAAACTTAACGTGGTCACTGGACCATGCAATAGAGGTCAAGGTCACAGGTGTTTATGTCCGTCAGGTAGCACTTGATTAGTACTACCACTGGACCAAATATCATCTTCCTACATCAAAGGGTTTTCAAAAAATCATGTATATAGTAAAAGTTAACGCCGTCGCCGTCATACTTTGCACGCCTATATCTAGCTTTCCGCGATTTTCGTCACGGGCGAGACAAAAATTGTCCTTCTAAACTTATTAATCCGTTGAACAAACTTATTGGTAAAGGATATAAATACACCATTGTTGTTAAATCTTGACTTCTGGTTTTTGTTGGCAAAAAGATTTCTCATCTTCTACTAAATTTAAACAATTTTTCATATTGGCAGTATTTGGCATTGCACAATATCATGTTCTTCTTTCATAATTGATGATGTTGTTATACCAAACCTATAAAGAAGTATTTCAATTGAAGTTTCATATGTAAGAAGGCTTGATATCATAGTCAACGGAAATTATGTCCTTAGCTAGCTGTTAGTAACTGCGAGCATTTGTCCGGACAGTACCCGTGTGTGTTGTCTTCATGTTTTATGCACTTCATTGTAAGGAAACTCGTCTTGATAAGTTGGACTTTTCTAGTTTGATTTTTACTGTGAGTCTTTTTGTGTACTTTTTTGATACACAATTTAACGCTAAATTCATATTGTACGTATTGTTCTGGTAATCAAACTACAACCACTTTTGTAATCCCTTGATTACAAATGAGGTTTTGGGTTACAAAAGTGGTTTGAGTAAATTATTATAAACCATTTTCGTAATCCGTAACCAATGCTGTAATCCCTCTTTCTTAGATTTTTTCCAGCATAATTTGGACTCAAAAGTTTAGGTTTCACTGTCAAATATCACTTTAAGTAAAGATCAACATATTGTATGAAACCCTTTCAGTTGAATGAAGGTTATAAAAGTGTTTGAAATTTCATAAGAGGTTTTGTAATCCTTTGATCTCAAATGTAGTTTAGTATTTATGCTACCGACAATGGTAGCGTTTTTAATCCGTTTCATCTTCTTCTTATTTTTCTTTTTTCTTTCTTCCGCTTATATTTTAGCCTAATACGTTTCTCAGATAGCATTAGACCTAACTTCGTGAAACTTAGCACAAATTCGCCGCTGTTGTCATTTTAACGGAAAAGGCGGGAAATCTGATAATGTCCCGAATTGGATGAAATTTAACAGGAGTGTTTCCTAGTATGTGTCAAATTATTTAAGCTTTCGAATTTTCAAAATCACTGCCGTTTCAATGGAAATTGGATAAAGCAGGAAGTTGAAAGTGATCCGATTGCAATGAAATTTTACAGAAAGAGAGCTGGCATATGGACAAATGATATTAAGCCTTAGAATTAGGGATGTCATTGAGTACTCGAGTATCGCTCGGACGAACCGAGTACTGCTTAGTAAAATCGGTACTTGAGTACTCTCTTTTCTATTTTGAAATCTATGATATACGAATATTTTTCCTCATAAGGCAAGTAAGTATGATTAGTATGTAAAAAAGCAATCCATCACAGTTACGCATTTAGATTTGAACCTTTAGAATCAGCCGTTTACCACCGAAATATGCCGTTGGGCAATATTTCAAATATGTTTATGATAAAAAAAAATGTCAAACGTAATTGTTTGCGGGACTCTTTGTTACAAAATAAAGTAGGAAATGTTCTCAATAAATAATGATCGATCATAATTTATCTCAATGACAACTGTTTTTATTTTTTTAATCCCCTAAAGATCAAATTTAGTGGCTTTTTGTATTTCACGTGTCAATAACTTTCGAAATAATGTATAATTATGTTTGTTTTTTCTGCAATTAACGTATTGATCCGTTTTGATTTGTTAGTAGCCAGAATTAAAAGCACTAAATTAAATATTGTTTGCATTGTTGTTGATCACTACTAAAATTAAATGACAGTACTGAAGACAAAATCAAAATTACTATTGGATAAATATTTTAAGAAAGGATATGGAGTAAATGAACATGAGACCATAACCCATATGTCTGTTTTATCATGAAATGCATTACTCGCTCGGAAAAAATTTCGAGTACTAACTGGTCCGAGTTGACATTCCTACTAAGAATTAAAAAAAATAGCTTTCCTTGTCATAGAAACCAAAAAAAAACATCGTTAAGTGTAAAGGGTTTCGAACTGGGTTGCAACTTGCATATGAAGAAGTGATCTTTTGTCTTAGAATTTCCAAAATAGCTGCAGTTGTCATGAAAACTTCATGGAACGCAATCAAATTTTTTCCAGGAAAATTCGATCTGCGTTTCAAAAAAATATCTCTATTGATTTAATCTTAAAAGTTTGAAAATATTACACAGTAAAATGTTTCTTCAATAGAGAATCAACAGTTTTGACAGACACAATAAGAATTTCAAAATTAATGTTGAGTATTTTCAAAGTAATAACAGTACTTGTAGGGTAAAACATAACAATTTTATGGTGTATGGTGTATGCTGTAATGGTATATGGTTCAATGGGACATGGTGTATTGTTCAATGGGACATGGTGTATTGTTCAATGGTTAATGGTGTATGGTGTAATGGTGTATAGTGTTGCAACATGAACCATACACCATACACGATGAACCATACACCATATACCATACACTATATACCATACACCATACTCGGCGACTCTGGACCATACACCATATACACGATCGAACGAAATAACGATATGAACGAGAGATAATTAACCTGGCGCAATCGGAGTTAATATAAAAAACATTTTAACAAATTTGTAAACATTGTATTTGTATTCAACTAAAGGAAAGCGAAAATTAATCGCGCTTTTTATACGCCAGCAGCTGGATATTTTCTGACCATAAATAATAATTATTAGTCGAAAACATTCGGGAACACATCGCATTTTTTATTTTTATTTACTTAAACCGAAGATGTGAATACAAAAACCCCAAAACTTTAAATTTGTATGTGATCCAGAGACATATAGAAATGTCTCTGTTCTGTGTGAACGGATCATTTTATAATTTTCACGTAAGCCAAAGGACAATTAAATTCTGTTCGTGCAGAACATATTTTTCAATAAATGTTCCCAAAATCCTTGACAAAAGTGATATTTTTACAGCAATATGACGTATTAATGTCCTAATACTCACACTGCGCAAAAGGGATATTTCCCCTTTGGTATATATAATGCTCCCTTAAACATGCAACAAACGTAAATACAAAAAAAAAAATACGCATATAAAGTATTATTTAAGTACTCAAATTTGCTACAAATGTACTGAAAATATTCATCAGTAGATATGGTATAGTGTAAATGCCATCTATTACTCAAATTTAGTACAAATGTATACTGAAAATTTGCAACAACAGTTATATCGATAGTATGCGATATGGTGTAAATGTTATCTAGTGTTCAAATTTGGTACAAATGTACTAAAAATATGCAATAATAGCAATATCTTTAGTATGCAATGGTGTTAAAGCCATAAAGTACTCAAGTTTGGCACAAATGTGCTGAAAATATTCAAAAATATTGATATCTAAGTATGCGATATGGTATAAATACCATCAAGTTCTCAAATTTGGTATAAATGTACTGAAAATATGCATCAATAGTGATATCGACAGCATGTCATATGGTGTAAATGCAATCTAGCATTCAAATTTGGTACAAATTGTAAAGAAAATTTACAACAATCGGGATATCGGTAGTTTGCAATATGATGTAAATGCCATCTAGTACTCAAATTTGGTATAAATGTACTGAAAATATGCAACAATACAGATATCGCTAGTATGCGATATACTGTAAATACCATCTAGTTTTCAAATTTGGTATAAATGTAATGAAAATATGCATCGATAGAGATATCGATAGCATGCGATATGGTGTAAATACCATCTAGTTCTCAAATTTTGTATAAATGTACTGAAAATATGAATCAATAGAGATATTGATAACATGCAATATAGTGTAAATGTCATCTAGTGCTCAAATTTGGTATAAATGTATGCTAAAAATTTACAACAACAGTTATATCGATAGTATGCGATATGATGTAAATGTCATCTAGTGCTCAAATATGGTATAAATGTACTAAAAGTATGCATTAATAGGGATATCTTTAGTATGCGATATGGTGTAAATGCCATTTAGTACTGAAATTTGGTACACATATACTGAAAATATTCAACTATAGAGATATCGATAGTATGCAATATGGTGTAAATGCAATCTAGTACTCAAATGTGGTATAAATGTACTGAAAATATTCAACAATAGAGATATCGATAGTATGTGATATGGTGTAAATGAAATCTTGTACTCAAAATTTGGTACAAATGTACTGTTATGTGCAATAATAGGGATATCGATAGTAGTCGATATGTTGTAACTGCCATCTAGTACTCAAATTTGGTACAAAGGTGCTGAAAATATGCAACAACAGAGATATCGATAGTATGCATATGGTGTAAATGCCATCTAGAACTCAAATTTGGTATAAATGTAATGAAAATTTTCAACAATAGAGATATCGAAAGTATGTGATATGGTGTAAATGACATCTAGGACTCAAATTTGGTATAAATGTACTGAAAATATGCAACAATAGAGATATCGATCGTATGCGATATAATGTAAATACCATCTACTTCTCAAATTTGGTACATTGTGTATAGATGTACTGAAAATATGCATCAACAGAGATATCGATAGTATGCCATATTGTGTAAATGCCACCTAGTATTCAAATTTGGTACAAATTGTACTGAAAATTTGCAACAATAGGGATATCGGTAGTTTGCAATATGATGTAAATTCCATCAGTACTCAAATTTGGTACATATTTACTTAAAATATGCACTAATATGAGTGTCGATAGTATGCAATATGGTGTAAAAGTCATCTAGTACTTAAATTTGGTATAAATGTACTGAAAATATGCATCAATAGTGACATCGATAGCATGCGATATGCGATATGCTGTAAATGACATCGAGTACTCGAATTTGGTATACATGTACTGAAAATTTGCAACAATAGAGATATAGATAATATGCGATATAGTGTAAATGTCATCTAGTTTCTTAAATGACAACAGATATTTCCCTTTATAGCTAAGTTGTTTTTTCCTCCACTGGACTTTACTACCGGAACTAACAAGTTCAATACCGCGTTTTATAAGAAGCAGGAGATGCTTACTCTACCACGACACCTGATGTAACCCATGTTTTTAAAACAAAACAAATATACAACGAACTTCACATTTAACACAAGTGCAATACAATAAGTCGGGATCCAAAGATAATTCTCTCATCGGTGGAGAAACTAAAAACGGCCATTGTATTTATTATCTGATTTTGTTTTTATTGTTTTTGTTTGTTTTTCTTTGTCTTGTTTTTTTTTCTTAATGTGTCTGCTTTGTGCGTGTTTTGCGCATGTCATTTTAAAAGAGGCAGTTGACAACAAAAATGTACAATGTTTGTTACATAAACTAGATAAATAAATTAACATTAAGTAAATTATGGAAACACAGGATAAGATAGTTAAAAAAGTAAAAATGTAATAACACGTTGATTGATTGAATGTAGCTGTTCTTCGTCTTGAAGTTACGATAAGACCTAGTTTGTATTGCAAATATGTAGAATTTTAAAACAGCCTCCAAAACACGAACAAACAAAAAAAATTAAAATTAAAACAAAAATTCATAAAAAAAAGACAAAAAGACTTGTAGAGTGTGCATATACAACCAATGGATATTGGATCATTACAACAGACACAAAAAGAAACAAAATAAATGTAAATGTAACATGGCATCGCGAGCACCCCTTGTCTCATCTTTCACAATTACTTATTGTCTTTTTCTCTCCTTTCAAGATTGTGGTCATGGAGTTAGTAGTCTACCTGTTTTGGGTTTGTTTTGTATGTTCATTATACTAAAGGAAAACGGGACAGATAAAGGGGAGGTTTCGGTACCAGTATAAATCGGTTAACCCACCGCTGGCATTTGGTAGTGTCGGTACCAAGTCCGGCTGTCCGATTTCATATCGTTATTCACGTTTGTCATTTGTCTTATTTGTGTTTTTCATGTGTTTTTTCCTTGCAGATTGTAGCATGTATGTAGATATTTCCTGTTATCCCCTTTTTTGTCATTGGTACAATTTTTGTATTATTAATTTTTATTATTGATACTTATTGTAACCGTAAGTTGGCACAATGGCGGATCCAAAGAATGTTCAGAATATTGAACCCCCTTTTACTGGATTTTTTTTCGTAAATTTTGTGCGAAATTTAGGTAAAAATGGCAAACAATGGACTGGAACTATTTTCTGGAACCGTATCACCCCTTTTCAAAAGCTTTATCAGCCGGTATGACACCGAAGTTAGAATAACTCTTTGATATAAATATCGTTTTCGTAATTTGTTAGTTTAGCAGTATGTAATAACGTGTATGTAGAATTTTTGCATCCAGTATTACTATTTTTATGTTACAGGAAATCCAAACATTCAAATGTAACATTTTCTTGTTTAAAACAGAAGGTTTCAATATGAACAATATAATATAAAAATGGAAGTCAATAAACCAAAAACAATACAGGTAAGTGTCAGCGATGTGCAGTAAAAACTACAAAAAGAAATGATCGTATTGTTTTCTTCAAAGTATACATGTTCATGATGAATGAACCAATGGCAGTAGAATACCGAAGGAACAAAGAACAAGATTACATAAATTTAAGTCCAGAGACAAGGCAAAAGTAAGAATACCAGAAGACAGGAAATCAGAGACGCAACACGACCACAAAACGCAAACACTACAAATACAACATTAAAAACTAAAGCACTAGCGGTGCTCCAGAAGGGTAAGCATGTCCTGCTCTGCATACAGCACCCGTCACACTTTCAGTGCGTCAATCAAGGGTAAAGTCAGAATCGGTAATGTCGAATCCGAGAAGACGTGAATCTAGCTGAAAATGTAAGTTTTCATTTGTGAAACCGAAATTTCATATTTATTTATGATGTCGTGGTGGCGGTGTTAAAATTTCTGAAGGGACGAAAGTAACAACGGCTAAACATTTTCCTGACTAAGCTGTTTTTCTGACAGTACTTTTGCTCTTTCCACGAAGTCACTATATGAACTACAAGCTCTACAGTAACGAATTAATTTTGAAATATACACTCCATATGTTAGGGTGGTAGATATACTGCTGTCGAGAATGGGAAAGTTCACCATTTGGAAGTCAAAATCATCACGTTTGTAATATAACCTAGATTTCAGACACCCAGGTTAGTCAATATATAACAAAAGGTCGAGGTATGAAGCAGAATGGGGTGTATTGGTTGTCTATAAATTTTAATACTATATATAAAGTAGAAAATGTTTTCCACGATATACAGCCATCGGTAACTTGAAAATGTGGGAAGTGGGATTGGCTTTTCTTAAATAAAATGAAAGTGAGATCGTGACCAAAAAGTGGACGGGAACACAAGGAAGTATGTTGGACTAGACGCGGAAACCCTCAATGAGAATCACAATCAACGAAATTTCAAATCTATCTTTATCGTTCTGAGAGTGTTAATAATAATTCAAAATTTCTAAATCAGATTAGTTATGGATCATCTCTGTAAAACAATTTTCATCGTTTCGGCAAAAGCTTTTCGGCTAATTAACTTCTCATCATAGAACAAATAAGCTTTTATTTTATGAACATTACAAAAAGTGATCTAAATAACTAAACAATGAAATTTACATATTTTCAATATATGAATTAAACGTTTTTTACCTATACACATCGTTTGTATTTGTTTGGCGTACAAATAACGCCCTCTTAAATCGATATAGGTGAATATCATTTGAATTGTGTATGATTGACGTACGATTTACTGACTGATTTCACCCAGGACTAGGTTGCACAAATGTCAATAAAAGTTAAATGGCTTTTAAATTTTAAGTGTAAATTAAATTCTTAACAAAATCAACCAAATTAATTTACACTTAAAATTTAAATGTCAATTAATTTAATTGACTTTTGAGCAACCCTGTCCAGATCGTTTTAAGAAATGCGTTTCGAATTTCGCTGTACTTACTTTTGAACGTTATACTTTTCTTATGAAAAGTTACTTTCCATGCTTTAACTTTTCAATCTCCCCGTCTATTACTGATGGCAAATCATAAGTCTCTTTTTTCTGAAGTATGATATCATAGAAATGATTTTCAGCAATTTTTTGAAATAATGATGAATTGTCTGGATTCAGCCTATCAATTATTTGCAAAATATGTTTCATTGAAGTTTGAAACGATTCTCCAGTGTACAAACCAATATCAAAAGCAGCATGGGCTATTATTTGTATTCGGAGAGACGCTATAGGAAAGGCAAAAAAGCTTTTTGATGGTATGTCTTTCTTAAACCATCGACAGTAAAATTCTATAATTTTCCAAGTTGCTTCGGTGAAGGTCACATTCATTTCTTCATTTTTACAAGATCTTGTAATCATAGATTTAATCGGTAAAAACACTTCCTCTGGGGGATGAGAAAAGAAACCTTGAAACTGTGTGCTTCGCTTGATGTCACTTAGCAATTCCCACGGATCCAACATCATTTTGTTGATTTTATGGATGGCAGTTGCAAGAATATCAGATGAAATGTGGTCTATCATGTTGTTCTCTTTTATAAAGTAATTGCTTACAATCTTTTCATTTAAAGACACCAAAAGCCGATGAAAAAGAACAAAAACGTAAAATCCCAGATTATTATATGTCCATTTGTCTATTGTTATATCTTCGCACATGTAGAAAAATGTTGTTTTTAACAAGTAAGAGGAAATACTTGTTCCCTCGTTAAATATTCTTTTGAATATAATTTTAGAGATGATGTATGTTGCTCGTTGAGGTTTTGTTATATGTCGAGACAGCAGTCTTTCTGCTAGGGAGAAGGAATAACGCCATTCATTTTGAGGATCGTCACTATATGGGTGCCCAATAGCAACAAGATGGCATCCGGTTCTAGCAATTTCTTTTTTCAATAGGATTGACGGCCATCCAGAAACAGTAACGCGGTTTTGCCATGTGTCAGCAATGGCCGGCCAAGAAGGATGTTTAATTGCCAAAACGATGTCTATCTCTAGTCCAAATTTAGACTTGGTTTGAGCTTTCTCATTTTCCGTTCCCGATGGATGATGGCCTGTAAATTCATAACAAATCGAAGGCCCATGCAGGTACTTCTTAAACGTGTGCATGAATGAAGTAAAGCCTGTCAAGATATGTTCAACAGCATCTTTCACACATATTTTTTGCGCTCTTACACCATTGCGAATACAGTGGACGGTGCCCGCCAAATCCTCGTCATATCTCAAACTAAAAGCCGACTTGTCTTTGGAAGAAAACAATTTTGCATAACCAAAATGAGAACCAATGGCCGTACATAACATTTCGTCACTTGTATTTTGAAAATTATGACAATTGTCTGTAACCGTTGTTCCTTTCAAAACTATCATTGCATCAAAGTCAGACATTATATGAGAGAAATCGTTCGTATCAACCGGATTTATTGCCAGCGTCAAAGTTTCAAATTTACTCCCGCTCCAGATGATTTCTTTCACGTAGCAACCATTGCAGTTAGAGTCTATCCAAACTTTGGATTTTCTTTCCTGATCTCTAAGTGCATATCTATCATTAACAATTTGCCGATGTAAGAGAGGTTCTGGTACCATATGTTTGAGGACAAACGAATAAAATTTTGTCTGGTCTTCTGTTGAATATTCATCAAATGACTTCATGGGCGGACGTCTACTCATCCTCAATCCTTCAATCTATAACAAAACAATATTTAAAGTGAATCTGAAAAAGAAAGGAAATGGAGTAAATGTCAAGGAGACAACATCCCATATCCAGGTTAAAACGACCAAAAACAAAGCATCTAGGCGTCACCGTATGGTCTTCAACACAGTGAGGAACCTCACACCATACAGCAAGCCCTAAATGGCCCCAAAAAGGTAAAAAAAAGTGAATAAATCAATGAAAACAAACCAAATCCAATAACCCAAATATCATGAAACTAAAATTTTATAAGAAGACAAGGACAAGCCAATGACCAACATATTCCTGACTTGGGACAGGCGCAAAACTTGCGTTGGGGTTAAACTCGTTTTGTTGGATCCAAACCCTGCCCCCTAATGTGTGGTGAAAGGCTAAAAAATAAATACACAAAAAGACACATAGTAATAATCAAACTAGAAAAAAAGTCTTACTTATCAAGACGAGTAGTTTTACAATGAAGTACATAAAACATGAGGACAATTCACATACAGTAGGTACTGTCCTGACAAACGCTTGCAGTTACTGACAGCTAGTTTTCAGTTTAGATTTTGTTTATGTCTTTTTTTTTCCTCTATCAGTTTTATACACCTTTCGATTTCTTGATTTCTAAATGTTTTGATATTATCTGCACGGAGGAGACATACGTTGTCGAAATGGCCATATGCATAAACTAAATTGAGAGTAACTTCTGTATTTTGTTATTTAGTTAGTTGGATACAACTGCTGTCAGTTTTTAGGGTGTTCATCAACGCAGTAGTCAAGTACTTTGGTGCTGGCCTGAAAATTGATTTTTCTTTATTTGGGGGATACAAAAAAAAAATAGAACATTTCGTTTAAAGCTAAGGAGTATCTCCCGCATGCAAAGCTCTGTCCTGGTAATTTTGGCTTTCGTTGTGAATTTCAAATGGCGGGATTTGTGCATGCGTAATTTTGTTTGCTCTACACCAGAAGCAGAGAGTAGAAAATTTCAGTCATACTAGTTACAAGTACATGTTAAAAATGGTATTTATATTATAGCCTAAACAGTTGTATATAGAATTTTATTTAGATAGACAAAAACTTTCGGGGTAAGTGCACATTTTAGGGAAAGTTAAAGAGCAGCTTAATAAGCATAATACTGTAAAAATAAATGTAAAAATAATATAATTTCAAATTGTTACATGTACATGATAATGCTAATCAATTATATGACCTCCGCTGGTATAGAAAAAAGAATTTGGGCACTTAATTATGCATGTTTACTTAGACAGATTGTTTATTTATTACTATTAAAGATATCATTTTGCATTCAATACCCGACCCAACGTTACGTATCTTTTTATCTAAACTCTAAAGAATTAATACTCCTGGTGGCTTTTAGAGGTTGTCAGTACCGAATTATGACTTGGTAAGATTATTTCCATGACCGATACGGAACATGTAACAATATGGATTTTTTTCTAATTTTTCATTTTTTTTAATTTTAGATTTAAGTAACATTACCTACTGCTGAGACATGAGTTGCCTAATTTTATCGAAGATGTGTTTTACGAAAACAACACGCAAAAAATCGTTTGCTATTTTTGAAAAAAAAACATCACGTTGGCACATTTTGCCAGTACTAAGCGATATGTTTTCGTCCCTAATTCCTATTGATAAAACGTGTACTTGTTTTTTTTAACTCTATGTCAATACAACTAATGTGAGCTGTAATTACAGGAATAAGTTTTTTTTCAGTAAGACTGAAATAAGACTCACCTTACCGATTGCTCAAATCTATCAGTCCTTAAAAAGTAATTTACATAATTACAACCAATTCAATGAAGATAATCAATATCATGTTAAAACTTCTGACGTATATCTATAATTGAACACGTTTAAGATCGATATTTAGTTATAATAATTATTTGTGTCTAATTAACTATGTCAAAACATAATGATATAAATGTAAACATGTATTACTAATAAAAAAAAACGATTAACATATTCAAGTATTTTAAATATATTGTTACCCATATAATGTTGTTACAAGGAGACATAGCATTTCTAATTCCAAAGTAATTGAGCGTTTTGTACATATTTAAACACACTTTCAAACAAACAAAGACAAAACGTACCAATAGGTTAAAAGATTCCTGTTATGCATGCATTGCCGTAATGTGAAAAGTTGTTTCTATGAACAAATCAAGTCTGATTAGTTTGAAATATACAATGCATATTGTCAAGTTGCAAGAATGTTGCATTTATTTCGTAATGGCTACCATATATTATTCCTTTAAGTACTTTAAAATTAGAAGTGAAAATTCATTTGAAAAAAATTTGCAGGTTCGAACAGGTATAGATTAATAAATGTGGAATAAAATATTTTAAAAAATAGTTACAAGATATAGCAACACAAATGGTGACAACTTGACAAAGATAAAACATAAAAATAGAAAAACTATTGCAATTTTAAGCGTGAACAAGTAGGCAGAAGCTTATTGTTAAAATTAACATTTGCAGACGTGCTTTTGATCTTCGGAATCAGCCAAACATTTCTTTGTAAATCACTTGCATGGATATTAGGACGACTAACAGTTTTAAGCATATTTTGTGAATTTTATATTTGTCAGGATTCTGTGCTTTCTTCCGTATATTTGATCTGCGTTATTTTTACTGACACGCTATATTATTCTACACATTTTCGTTCATTATATTCCTAATGTTTTGATTTGATCTGTATTGGAAAGACATAAGTTGTCGAAATGCGAATCTGCATGTGAGCTGTTCGTCTCCGACGGTACTCGCAAACTAAGTTCATCAGTGCTGCGGTACTGACCCGAGAACCGATTGGATTTGAAACTTGCAATATATAAATTAAACGAAATTTTGTCTAAAACTTAAGAGTATTTCCATCATGCATAGCTTTGTTTTTCCTAAATTTTGGCTTTTCTATTTAGATCCTGTTCGTTATTTGCTCTCTATCAGCTGTTACAAGTTTTTCGCTTTTTTGAACTTCAAAAAGATTTGATTTGATCTGAACTGAAGAAAAGTAGGTTACCGAAATGCGCATCTGCAGAACTTAAGTAAACCATAATTTCGGTATTTTGTTATTCATATATCAGTTGAGAAATTGTGACGTCAAAAGAATTTGACCATGGCGAAGTGCATATATAAAGTCTTCTGGTCGACGTCACAAATTCAATAATTTCACATCAAGAGGGTTAAGAAAACAAACATTGCCCCGTCATTTATAATGATTATAAAACAGGTTTGAGTTATTTTTATCCCAAGCTTCGGCAAGTGAAAAAATATATAAATAAACAGCTGCGCCAAGAGCGTATGTTACGCCCTTCCCCACTTTAAAGCAAACTGATTAAAGATTCTTGAAATTAAAAACTCCATATGAACAAACATGACAAGGGAATTCTGATATGTATCAATTATTTCATCTGATATTAAACAGTCAAAAATGTATATTGGTTTATTGGTAGTGATGTCTTAAAATAAAAGAACATCAATGTGTAGACAGAAATTGCAATTTCATACTTTTTTAAATAATCAAAGTCCTATAACTCTGGAACGAAAAATCATTCCACAAAATGAAACGGTAGGGAGCTTTCTTCCTTCATATCCTGCAGTCTTGCAAAGTTTCAAGAAAAATGAATAAAGCGTTCTCTAGCTAGAATATGAAGTGTGGACAGAAATGGTATTTCATGCTTTGTTAAAAAAAATCAAAGTCCCATAACTCTGGAACGAAAAATCCAACAACAAAATAAAACGATAGGGAGCTTTCATCCCAACAATCCTGCAAAGTTTCAAGAAAAATGTTCAAAGCGTTCTCTAGTTAGAGTACGACGTGTGGACGAAAATTGCAATTTCCAAGCTTTTTTTTTAAATAATCAAAGTCCCATAACTCTGGAACGAAAAATCCTACGACAAAATAAAACAATAGGAAGCTTTTTCCCATCATACCCAACTATCCTGCAAAGTTTCAAGAAAAATGTTCAAAGCGTTCTCTAGTTAGAATACGACGTGTGGACGAAAATTGCAATTTCCAAGCTTTTTTTTTAAATAATCAAAGTCCCATAACTCTGGAACGAAAAATCCAACGACAAAATAAAACGATAGGGAGCTTTCTTCCGTCATACCCAACGATCCTGCAAAGTTTCAAGAAAAATGTTCAAAGCGTTATCTAGTTAGAGTACGACGTGTGGACGGACGGACAGACGGTCAGACAGACAGACAGACGGACGGACACCGGTATATCATAAGACGGGCGTATAAAACCAAAAGAAAATAAAACCAAAGAATAATTTGAAATTCGAAGCGGAATGTTCGTCAGCTTTTGAATCAGTAAAGTTGAATTAGGAAACAGATAACTAATAGTTCATGCATATGCGCATTTCGACAACTTATGTCTCTTCAGTGCAGATAAAATTAAAATATTTGGAAATCGATGATTACAAATAAGTGTAAAAGCCGATAGAGAAAAAATAACCAATAGGATCTAAATGTGGAAGCCAAAATCAGCTTAGGGGCTTTGCATGAGGGAAATACTCCTTAGGTTTGACAAAATTTTCTTAAATTTAGATAGTACAAGTTTTAAGATGAAATCGGTTTGCGGACCGTCACCAAACGGCCGGAATCATTTTGCGCCAATTTGTTATTTTCATAGATAGACACTGCGCCACAATTTTGAATTAGGTAGGTATAAATTGCACAAGTAAACAGAATCTATTTGCACCACCCTTACCTGAATACATACTTGTACCCGCACAATGACCCGATTTGATGCCCGACATGCAAGTCCGACGCTATATGTTTTCTTACTACTTGTTTTTAGCAACATTGATGATAACTGACCCGGGCTCTTTCATTGTCACTACAATAAGCCTCAATCCGGCAATGTTCGTGGTTTTAGATACTATAAGATACAGGCCACGACGAAAATCAAAATCTGAAGCACTGACACTGAAGCATTTAGAAGTCGTCATCATTCCAGCCGAGAATCGTGTGCTATCGAGAGATATTAGAAATAAACAGCCGGCGAAATCACACGGAAAGACTATGTGCGAGCTCTGAGTTACAAATATCAGCCTCAGCATACCTTTGCCAGAGTTTTATTGACTTACCAAGTCGTCGAGTTTAGATGTATTGATAATTTACCTATAGTGTTTACTATTAAAATGACGTTAACTTGCAAGTGAACGAAATATGTATGCTTCCGGTCCCAAGTCCGGATATAAGTATGAGGGAAGTCATATATATTTGCATTTAAATAAAGTCACCTTACCTGTACCTACATTTTTTTCATTGGTGAAATTTCTATCTAGGGTGGTCCAACATAAGTGGCGCAATTCGAGTACTGGCGCAATTAGATTCATTTTGGCGCAAATCGAGTTCGCCCTACCGAAGTACAGGCTACTGGTTTGGTGAATACCTTCGGGGACTACATGTAACAGTCCATCAGCAGTGACATTGGCCCAGTCGTAACAAGTAACAAAATACTAAAGTTACGGTGAATTTATTTTCTGCATATGAGCATTTCGACAACTTATGTCTCTTCAGTGCAGATCAAATCAAAACATTATGAAATTCATGAACCTAAATAAGTGTAAAAGCTGCTAGATAACATATTATCAATAGAATCAAAATAGGAAAGCCAAGCTAAGCTGACGACAGAGGTATGCTAGAGGGAGATACCCCTTAGGTTTAACAAAATTTTCTTAAATTTAGAACATTTTAAGGAAAACACGGGAAAGTACAACATACATATCTTTATTTTGACGGACATTTCCCTTTTTCTCCATATTCCTTACTGCTTTTGACTTTCCAAACGGCGCTGCTTACAAAACAGACGTTTCAGTTTTGATTAAGATGTCATAAATTGATAAAAAGGATGGCTTGCAATGTTATAAACAGCGCAAATATCATCCCTCAAATAAATATAAGAAATATAATTTAAAATCAAATGAAATCGATAGTTTGGTAACAAACGATCAGAGGCATTATGTAAACAAGTGTTATTAGCACATGTGGCAAAAAGATTATTTTGTTGACTTGACAACTATTTATGAATTCAACATATTTTCTCATTTTCAAACAACATGAACATGTATGTAAAAAAATCGTCTGCGAATGTGAGCGTATGTATTTTTCTGTTTATTTGAAATCACCTATATACGCCTGCATTTAAACAGGACTAGACAGCACAGTAGTTTCAATTTATTGACATATTAATAGTCTCATAAACTCGTTAAATTTTCTATGTCATAATTATAAAACAAGAGGAAAGCTGTCAAAGTGACTTTTATATGGCCAGTATATCATCTTACCCAGAGGTCAACCCTGAATAACCGAAATGTACACTAATTTTAAAATCTGTAATGATTTGCCTTCCTTTGAAGTAGCGTATTTTTTGAAAATTTATATAAGAAATAATTGAGGCGCAATCATGGGTTACCTTGTTGGCAGATAATTGACATATAGGTTAGAAATTGTTGTAAAGCAGGACGGACAGTCACATAAACAATTTGAAAAATCACGTATAGAGCCTGTGGACTGTCTCGGATGAAGAAGTTGCAAACGGCGTATCCTCTCGGTTTGAATGATAATATTAGGGGCCTAGGTAACATATCAAGAACTTCTTCCATCAATATTATGGATATTGTTTTAAAAAAAACTACGTAATAAACGATACCATGGTAAATGTATCAATCGTAATAAACGAACTTACCACAAAACTTCAGTTAAATTTCTGACCGTGATAAAATCTTTAAAAATAACGGCAGACATTATTTGCTTTCTACATTATGTTCAGTTCCTATTGTGAAAATAAATTATTTATTGGAAACATGCAATACTATATCATATTACAGCCCAATATATGAAGCTGCTGGAATAATCAGTGTATTTTGTTACCAAAATTGTATCCTTAAATTGATAAACCTGAAGAACATAAAAGATATTTTCTTAATTTACCATCAGCAAAGGGATCGATTTTATTGATGTATAGAGTATATTCAGAGACTCGAAATTATAAAACTTATTCCTCCTAAAATGGACCCCCCCCCATTATTTCTTATACTTGCAAAAAAAAACTACAAGAGGCCTAATTTTTAATTATTTATCTGTTACAAGAAATTCTGACATTAATCAAAATTCACCCTTGACCTGAAATTGTGCAAGTTCGAAGTTTTGATATGAACCTAGTGATCATATTATTACCGCCTGGGTCCTCAACATCGCCCAGTACCGAAAGATTAAAACTTGTCTTCAAAAAGAACCTAAATGTCGTCCTCCTTCAAAAATCATTTGGTAGGACTGCCTTGAAGTCATTGAAAAAGCCGTCATCTCATTCTGTAAAAAGTGGTGTAAAAGAGAAAATGCGGATAAAAAATCATTAGACACTTTCATTAACAAATGCATGGAAGTTGTTGATATCCAAAATAAAACATTTTGAAACACATTTAAGCAGCAGAATACCATTCCTGCGATTTCAAAAATTAAACGTAAATTTGAAAGATTTGGAAAAAGAGTAATATATTTGTTCCGGCAGATAAAGCAGCCAAAAATGTGGTCGTTGTTTGATTTAAGTATTACATCGAGGTGTTTCGAAATGAAATTACAACAAGTTACGACGCCAACAGAAGCACAAATAATTGATGATCATATGATAGCATCAGCTGAACAAAAAGCAACTTCTAATCAAAGAAGCGTTCCTACTATGCATTTGCTTCCTAAACTTCACAAAAATCTTTTCAAATTTCGTTTTATTTCCGCATCAACTAAATTTTCAACTACACACATTTCTGTTTTATTGACCAGTGCACTTACTACCATAAAAAACCTCGTCATCAATTTCAGTAACAAATGTTATCAACTACTTTTGGAGTGTTGAAAATTTGGTAGAAATTTTGTAAAGACTTTGATCTGTTAATGAAGCATACACCTCCATTGATAGCTATGATTTTTTTTTACCTTTAAACTACATTACCGCATACACTTATCAAAGAGAAATTTTGGTATTTGATCAAATGATCCTTCACAAAATCAGGATGTACTTACATTTGTTGCCATACCTTTAAATCTTTTTTCAGTGACGAAAAACTTGACAAATAAACCAGCTGGACTTGTCAGGATATGATAAAAGCATTAAATTTTATTATTGATAATATTTTTGTTCGTTTCGGTGATGTAGTCTATCGGCAAAAAATTGGTATTCCTATCGGTACCAACTGTGCACTTCTCATAGCAGATTTATTTCTTTATTTCTGCTCGTCACAATTCATGGCCAAAATTCAAGAAGACCCTTCTGAACAGCATTTAGTGGATATTTTTAACAATAAAAATAGATATTTGGACGATATTTTTGGTTTAAATAATCCTGAATTTTCTAAATTTTCAGACGAAATTTATCCTGCCGAACCTACTTTAAATAAACCCAATAACAGCAGCGATCATACTCCTTTTCTTGATCTTGATATATCAATAAATCAAGGAAAGTTGCAGACTAAAGTTTATGATAAAAGGGATGATTTATCTTTCCCTATAGTTAATTTTCCCCATCTCAACGGCGATGATCCGTTAACCTCTGCGTACTTGGTCTACATTTCACAACATGTTCGATATGCACGAGTATGTAGTGATGTTTCTGACTTCAACGACCGAAATCTCTGTCTAACTGAAAAAAAAAACTTTTGCATCAAGGGTTTAGGTATCATAAATTGATAAAAACATTCTCTAAATTTTATTATAGATAAATTGACTTATTAAGGAAATTTGGTACTACATGCAGGGCTCTTATAGAACAGGGCATTTCACATCCAAAACTTATCGTAAAAAATGGGTTAAACTTGAACACGTTGACAAAAAATCTTTGTATTCCTTCTTTTATGCTATCATGAAAATTGTCGGTATCCGAATTAAACAGTTTGAACAACATTTCCGCTATGACAACAAAAATAAACCACCGTTTCTCGCATTCAAAAGAAACTTAAAGAATTTGGCAAGGGATTCGTTTTTGTCCCAGCTGATAAGGCTGCTAATAACATCATCATAGTTTGTCGTAAACATTATATAGAAGTACTCCAAAAAGAAATTAGCAGTTCACACACTTTTTAATTAACCCAATAACGGAAAATGAAATTTCAAACATGCATTTTCTAACAGCTACATCTTTACAGGCTAAACCTGTTAGTAAAACAGTTCCAACCATGTACTGGGTTCCTAAACTCCACAAAACGCCATATAAATCTAGATTCATTTTGTCATCTAGTCACTGTTCTACCACTATAGTTTCTATTATACTCACTAATACTTTGACAGCTATTAAAAACCTGGTTATAAATTTCTATAACAAAGTATATGAAAACAGTTGTATCAATCATTTTTGGAGTGTAAAACAGTCATCGGAAGTTCTCGATAAATTGAATGCTTATAATGCCCCTTTTGAATCCCTTGAAAGTTTTGATTTCTCTACCTTCTATTCTACATTACCACATAATCTTAAAAAGGAAAAATTCAGACGTCTTATTTAATGGGCATAAAAAAAAATCCGATTGTGAATATATATGTTCTAGTTCCTTTAAAACACATTTTAGTAGCACAAAACAAAAGAACTCAATTAATTTAACTTGTTTTGATATGATTTCAGAACTTCAATTTTTACTTGACAATATATTCATTCGTTTCCTATTGGTACCAATTGTGCACCACTTATAGCGGTCCTCTTTTTGTACTGCTACGAATCTCAGTTTAAGACCAACATCAGCAAAGACCCATCTAAACAGCATTTAATTGAAAAGTTTAACAACACTTTCCGATATCTGGATGATATTTCAACTTAAATAATGACGACTTCAATACGTAATATAAGGACATCTACCCTAAAGAACTTACTTTGAATAAAGCCAATTCTAATAATCATAGTTAATTATCCATTTCTTGATCGCGATGTTCCATTAGCGCCATCATTTGGTGTTTTACAACGTGTTCGATTTTCTCGAGTATGTAATAACGTTTGCGATTTTAATGAAGGGAATCTTTTCATAACTGAAAAACTATTACATCAGGGTTCTCGTTATCATAAATTAGTTAAAACCTTTACTAAATTTTATCATCGATATAAAGACTTAATTCATAAATATAATGCAACCTGTAAACATCTAATCAAGGCTGGTATTTCACATCCCTTATTTTACGGTAATGTTTTACATAAGAGTAAAAAATACTTAAACTCGCCTAATAAACTTATAAAACAATTCATAAGGGTTATAATTACGGTATTGTCGTCAAGTCATTGCGTATGGCCTTCTTTGGTATTAAAACTGATTTTTCGATAGGGTCTTTGCATTTTAAGTAGACACATTCTAAATTTCAAAAATCTGTATTGCATGGACAAGGGTTATGTGTTCCGGTATATGCATGAAATCATTATGCTGAAACCTCACAGGAAGGGATCTTGGTGAAAGCTGTATACTGAGGGTACATAACTTAATTTGTCAGTTGGTAATTGGTCTGGAGCTGGCATGGCAGTTAACTGTTAGTAGTCTCTTGTGACCGTATATTTAGTTCTTTCAGTTTTATTTTTTACAATTGACTCAGTCCTGTTGCCAACTGAATTTTACTGTTATTACGATTCTTTTTGATTTATCACATTTCCTTTAGGGGGAAGGTTTGGGCCCAATAAAACTAGTTTAACCCCGCCGCAGCAGGTTTCCACCTGTCCTAAGTCAAGAAATTTATTAAGCCTTTGTGTGTCTTGTCCGTTTTCTAGTTAGTGTACTTTATGTCTATAGGAGTCTAGGATGATGTTTATTTCGCTGGACTTAATTACTCTTTATTTAGGGGCTGACTCTGACCTGCCGTTGGGTGTTGGGTTTTCTCACAGTTCATTGAAGATCTTATGCTGGCTTTGAGTTGTTATTACTACCCCTTGGGTCGTTGTCTCTTTGACACATTCCCCGTTTCCCTTCTTTTTCTATTCCATGGAAACATCATTTAAAAAACGCATAATTCAAATATTGTCCTACCAAACTTATTGATCCGTTGAACAAACTTATTCATATAGGATATAAATACAGCATTGTTGTTAAATCTTCACTTCTGGTTTTTATTGGTAAAGATATTGATTAGTTCCTGAATGCTTGATACCGTAACTAAATTAAAACAATTTTTCATATTGGCAGTATTTGGCATTGCACAATATCATGTTCTTCCTTCATAACTGATGATGCTGTTTTACGAAATCTATTATGAGCTATTTCATTTAAAGTTTCATATGTTAAAATGCTTGCCTACCATGTGCTGGATTCCAAAGCTTCATAAAAACCCTTCAGACATCGTTTTATTGCGGCATCTAGTAAGTGTTCTACTACTAATTTATCTATCCATCTAACTAGTTCACTTACTAGTATAAATTAATTGGTTATTAAATACTGTGAAAAAAACTTATCAAAACTCTGGTGTAAATTACTTTTGGAGTGTAAAAAATTCAATTGAAGGTTTAGATAAACTACAATCTATTCAAAGACTAATCTCATCCATAGGCAGTTATGATTTTTCCACACTTTAGACTACCCTTCCACATTAAATCAAAATTGGGACAACTTATTAAATGGTATTTTAAATTTTCTGGTCTGCAGTTCATTTGTTCTATCAAAAAGCAAGGATTCTTCTCTGATATTATATACAATAATTATTGTTGCTGGACATGTGATGATATGGTAAATGCACTCAATCTTTTGCTGGACAACATTTTTGTTCGTTTTGGCAACACTATTTATCAACAGGTTATAGGTATTCCCATGGGTTCAAGTTGTGCATCTCTCATTACAGATCTTTTGATCTTTTTCTGTTCTGTTACGAAAGAGACTTCACAAAAAAAACTTCAAACGGAACCATACCAAACAGTGATAATCTTATTTCTATTTTCAACTAGAAGTGGTGCCATCAGAAATGATGGCCATCCCCGCACTTCCCTGTTTAACTCAGAAAACAGAGTTCCACTGGCAAGCTCACATGTGTCAATATTGACATCTTGGGCCTCTTGTTTGTACCAAGACCACTATCAAAAATCTGAAAAACTTATTGCACATCTGCAGACTACATGCTACAATTCTATTAAAAACTAGAGGTGGGAGCAGTCGCAAACGACAGCTAATCCCCTCACCTCCTGTCAAGAAATAATAGCCCTAATATAATCTAAAGATGTATGAATGTTGAAGGTACATCCACTGAACATTAAAATCATTGATGTGTAACATTTAGTTTCTCAGATATAAACATTAATGGAAACTGTAACACAAGTCAGTCAAGTGTAAAATGTAGGTCAAATTGACCGAATTATCATCTGAAGCTGCAACACTCTCCAAGATGCATCAACTGACCAAAGATGATTGATGCGCCACATGTAATTTCTCAGATATGAACCGTAATGCAAAATTTAATGGTAGTCATTGAAGCATAAAATGTAGGTCGGATGGACCCAACTATCATCTGAAGCAGTATCACTCTCCAAGACGCAACCACTGACCAAAGGTGATTGATGTGCCATATGTAGTTTCTACGATATGAACCTTAACACAAACTTTAACCTGAGTCATTGAAGCGTAAAATGTAGGTCAAAGTGACCCGATTTTCATCTGAAGCAGCATCACTCTCCAAGACGCATCCACTGACCAAAAATGATTGATGTGGTACATGTAGTTTCTCAGATATGAACCTTAACGCAAACTTTAACCCGAGTCATTGAAGCATAAAATGTAGAGTAGTGAAGTAAAGTAAGCGAGAACCGAACCGTCAGTCAAAGAACGAATAATCCATGAACAAAGGCAACATTAGAAACATTAAGATATAATACATAAAATGTAGGTCAGACCCAATCATCTGAAGCAGCATCACTCTCCAAGACGCATCCATTGACCAAAGATGATTCATGTGCCACATGTAGTTTCTCAGATATGAACCTCAACGCAAACTTTAACCTGAGGTGGGACGAACGGACGGACACTCGGACGGACGGACGAAATAATATATCCCCTCCCCAACTCCGTTTGGAGAGGGGATAATTAAATCCATAAATCCAAAAATGTAGGAGGAGTTCCCCTAACAAGCTCACATGTGTCAAGATTGACATCTTGGGGCCTCTTGTTTGCACCAAGACCAATATCAAAAATCCGATCTGCATATATGCAACAATTCTATAACAAAAATAAATCCATAAATTCAAAAATGCAGGAGGAGTTCCACTGACAAGCTCACATGTGTGAAAATCGACATCTTGGGGCCTCTTGTTCGCAACAAGACCAATATCAAAAATTCGAAAGCTTATTGCGCATCTGCAGACTATATGCAACAATTCTATAACAAAATCAAACCCATAAATTCTAAAATGTAGGAGGAGTTCCACTGACAAGCTCACATGTGTCAAAATCGACATCTTGGGCCCTCTTGTTTGCACCAAGACCAATATCAAAAATCCGAAAGCTTATTGCGCATCTGCAGACTATATGCAACAATTCTATAACAAAATTAAATCCATAAATCCAAAAACGAGGAAGGAGTTCCATTGACAAGGTCCATCTAACGGACAGACGGACAGATGGACGGACAGACGGACGGACGGACGGGACCAAAACAATATCCCCACATTTTCTTTAGAAAAGTGCGGGGATAACGATAACAGCAGATATATTGACGATATCCTTATTATTGACAATCCCCAGTTTTTAGATTATGTAGACATTATTTACCCACAAGAACTGAAATAAATTAAAGCTAACAATGATTCCAAATATTGCCCTTTTCTGGATCTAACTATCATTATTGACGCTAGTAAAATAACAACTAAAATATATGATAAAAGGGATGATTTTGATTTCACAATAACTAATTTCCCTTTTCTTGACGGCGACATCCTTCAAGCTCCATCATACGGGGTGTACATTTCTCAACTAGTACGACTCACACTTATTTGTTCTACTCTTGACGATTTTAATGAACGTAACAGGGTTACATATTTCATAAGCTGTTGAATACCTTTAAGAAGTTTTATAATAGATATGACTATTTAATTTCTAAATATGGTGTTACTTGGAAACAGCTTATTACTAAAGGCATTTCTTATCCTCGTTTTTACGGTAATGTTGTTAAAAAATGCCAGAAACTGATTAAAAATCCAGAAAAGCTGGGACGTAACTTACATTCTTTACGTAATATTGGATATTGACAAGATACTCTGCTTTCATCCGTTGAATTAGCTTTGAGATCTAGTGACCTGAAAATTTTATCCGTTAATAATCATGCATATCTTTGACAAATACATACTGGCCTCTCACTGATACCGCCGATACCTACTGTAATATATGATGAATCTTGACCAAATCCTGCTAGTGCCGGTACCAAGTCCGGCTGTCCCGAGTTCCTCTCATTATTTACGTTTGTCTTTTGTCTAATTTGTGTTTTTCCTGTGTAGTTCCCTAGCACATTGTGGCATGTAATTATAATTCTCAGCCATTGTAGGTGTTTCCTGTTGTCCCTTTTATTTCATTTGATATCATTGTCAACGGAAATAATGTCCTTAGCTAGCTGTCAGTAACTGCGAGCATTTGTCAGGACAGTACCCATGACTATTGTCTTTATGTTTTATGTACTTCATTGTAAAGGTTCTCGTCTTGATAAGTCGGACTTTATTCTAGTTTTAATTTTTACTGTGAGTCCTTTTGTGTATTTATTTTTTAGCACACCCCACAGAGGGGGGGGGGGAGTTGGATCCAAGAAAACGAGTTTAACTCAATCGCAATTTTTATGCCTGTCCCAAGTCAGGAATATGTTAGTAGTGAAGCACGTCACCCTAGGACACTTTTCTCCCCATAGACCTAATGTTAAAATCCTGAAATTCTTCCCGATTATCCCATTTTTCCTTATATGGTCATCCATGATCCCTACTTCCAAGCGTCAAGAACGTGGAGCACCGTGAGCGTAGCGAAATGGTGTGAGAGTGGTGTGACGGTTGGGGTGGGGTAACTGGGTTCAGTATTCTAACTCAAACCTCTTATTGTTTATCCTGTTTTTATGCTTCGTCTTTTGTTTTCCTATTACGATCTCTGTTATTTCCCTTTGTTTTGTGTACTCTGGAGTCCATGTTTTGTTTTGTCCTTACGTTACCCCAGCTTTTGTATCTGTTTATTGTTGTACTCCGTTCTGTGTTTTATTTTTTTTTCTATTATTGTTTCCTGTATCTATAGGCTTTTCATTCTATAAGGCAATAAATAATCAACTAATATACACATATACATATTTATTTTCCCCGTCATGAAGCAAGCATTTGGGCGGAGAGCCATCCACATGATGCCTGTACAATTTAAAATCCATACGTCCCCGTGCTATAATCGTCCATGGCCACTCTTTTGTCAAAAACGATTCTATAGTCTTTATTTTGATATACGGTCAGGAGTTTCATATTGTCTCGTATGATCCGGAAATTATCGTTCATGGTTTTCACATCGTTTCTGTTGTTTATCACCATGTCTTTAATCGTATCAAAGTTGATCGTGAGGGCATTCTTGTAGTTCAGTGTTATTCCCTTCACTTTACATGCAGTTTCGGTTCCATCGTTGTCCGGTACTGCTAATCTGTAGGCATAGTTCTTCGGTCCACCGGTTACAAACTCGTTAATTCTATTCCCAGCTATCTCATCTGTCAGTTCTCCTAAGTACATGTAGTCTCCTAGTTCTGGTTTCCAATCCCCGGATTTCGAGGTGAACACTACTGAGTCTGTATCTGCGTAGATTGCGCGGTTGTCCAGGCTCCCCAAATAACTGTACAGCTTTAGTCTTGCCTGGGCCGTCGTATAAGCAGCAATGACCACATTGGTCCGTCCCGAGTCTTCGACGAATTCTTCTTTGTATCGATATCTTCCTCCAATCATCGTATCACTTACGAAATTAATACCGATCAATATGATTTGGTCACTAGTTAACAAATCAACATAGTCGCTTGGTTCAGAGTAGTATTTTATCTGTGACATATTAGATCTTTGACCGAATTTCCCCAAGAAGCTATTTAACATCAGTTTGGCTAGAGCTCGTAACCCCGGGTTCTTCTTTATTTTATCGTAGTCTAATAATATCCCTTTTCTTTCGTAGTAATCTCTGATATAGTTCTGTTTGTCTTCTTCAGTTCGACACCATTCGGGCCATCCACTGGAAAGTGTTGACGTATTCGGTAAAAAGTCCTCCTGTCTTCGTCGTTTGATCGTATTGTTCCGTGTCAAAGTGCCAGACTTCATAGATTCTGTCTATCTGATATCCTTCCTCCAACGCTTTCTTTAGTTCATCGGTGACCCAGGTTCCGGTCAAAGCCCTTTCCTCGTCTATGTGTTGACACGGCGTTTGTTGACTGGATTCGGCACATGTTTTACATAACGTGAACAATAGTTTGTTGTTTATTTTTGCAGGGAGTACCGGGATGTAGAGTCCTCTCGGTGGAAGTACTTTGCATTTGATGAGTCCTTCGTATTGCTGTATATCTTTGAAATTCTCCATGATGATGGCTGGGTGTCCCACGGGTATCTTGCCGGTATTGTTGATGTAGGGGTACAGTGAAGTTAGGTCGTAGTAATCAATGTTTTCACCGTCAGAAGCTTCTTTGTACATTGTAAATGCTTCTGTACGTCCTCCGTAAAAGGCATCTCTGGGTTCCAATGGGTAAATATATTCGAGGGAGTTCACGAAATTTCGTATGTGAGGATCACTCTGTATTTCTCTATCAAAATCGCACTCCCATACACTGACGTAGATATAGCCTTGGTCTTCTAGGTATTTTTTCTTATCCAATGTACGCTGGTGTAATTCATTCATGGTCATGCCGTTGACTGGATTGACGGTAGAGACACTATAACAACGTAAACATCCGTGCCAGAAACAACCGTTGTATTCAAAGACTTTATTGTCGTGGTATCCATCGACCTTGTATGCACCGATTTCCTTCTCACAGCCATTACGAGCGTGCAGTATCCAAATACCGTGCACTTCAGATAGATGATGTAGCCATTTCATTGCTTAAATGGAGTGTTTCTCTTGGGTCGATAGCCGAGGGCGGGTATGATGCCTGTCGTGTCCGGTTTTAAAAACAAAGTGCGAAACACCAAGTTACAAGCCGATGCTATCGTAATGCATTGTTGGAATGGATCGATTCCTCCGTATCCGTCGGTGGATGTCATCTCCATGAATAATTCTCGAAACTTGAGACAGGCTTTTCTCATTGAAGATCTTATGGTGGCTTTGAGGTGTTATTGCTCCCCTTAGGGTCGTTGTCTCTTTGACACATTCCCCGTTTCCCTTCTTTTTCTTATTTTCTCAGTATGTCCACATCGGAACGGCAATAACTCAACAGTTCTTGGTGTAAGTCGAACATGGACTTCCAGTGTGCGTTGTACCATTCGAAGAAGGCGCTTCTCTCATCGAGTTTCATTTTTTCTGGTTGGTAATACTTGACATCTGGTAGGCGGTTGAGTATCACGGATTGATTTTCTTTAGTGTTGAATAGGTGAGGAAAGTATCCCTTCTTGAGCTCATTCAAGCCAAACATTTTTGGTAGTTTGGATAATGCCATCGGTAAAAAGTTCATTGAATCAATCATTCTGATGTTGCAGTCGGGTACGGTGACGCCCATATTCTTCGTTCCATTCGGAATCACATCTGGTAATATTCCTTCAGTATACAAGTAGTTTAAAATAGGATAACTGTCGTATCCTTTAAAGTTGTGGCACAGGACGGTAGCTCCGTTGTTTTTTCCAGAGAATAGCCATTGGCAGAAGTGGTCGGTGGTTTCAGGTCCTGTAAATACTAGTTCGTTTTTCCCACATTCTGCACAGGACGTGTGTTCTGTTCATCGATTCTGTTATTCACACACTTCAAGCAGACTTTGTGTACCACACACAGATTCGGCCGGTGTTCGTAGGAGCCACATTTGAAATGTTTACAGTTTGAACATTTACAGGTATCGTCGGGCGAGTAACCTTTGTCGCATTGGACAAGGTCGTCCTGGGTACATTCGAAATCGAAGAAAATATAAGTCTGTTTCTTTTGTCCATCCTTGGTATGGGCAGATAGCATGTAACACTGATGTCCTCATGGGTAAAAATCTTTACAGGTCTGGCAGTAGACGTTTCCACACGTATGATCTCCCCTGCGTTTATTGACAGTCTTTCCACAATCCTTGCACTTGTAGTAACTGTTACAAGTGGAATGTCCGGCCTTAGTAGATTGCTTGTGCAAATTGAAGCAAAGTGTTCCTTTAAAATATCTCCCACATTCGCTACACGGTATCCATTCATCTTCTGATGGTTCGTGAATCTTACGACAATAATGGCATATGTTATTGCATGAATGCTGCTCTTTATGGTCGTATCCTTTTTTACATCTATGACAGAAGTAGACGCGTGACAGGAAACCCGGCATCCTTGTGATCACATCGTAATGGTTCTCGTGGTAAAACAGGTAGATCTTGTTCTTGGCTTGGGGTCCTTTGTATATAACAGTGTGGAAATGCTCTTTGGAGACAACGTGAATTTGATACTCTGGTAGAACTGCTTGGAATCGTTTGATCTCTTCGATACCACATTGTTGTAAAGGTACTCCTGCTTTAGCATGTAACTCTATTGCCAACTCTTCCTGGATGCGTCGGCCCTTTCTGATATTCTCCCATTTTTCGTGACCGTCAATTTTAGCTTTAGCCATAACTATCGCTCTAGTACAACACAGGCC
This sequence comes from Modiolus philippinarum, assembly GCA_002080025.1. Classification (NCBI taxonomy): domain Eukaryota; kingdom Metazoa; phylum Mollusca; class Bivalvia; order Mytilida; family Modiolidae; genus Modiolus; species Modiolus philippinarum. The sequence goes on from MJUU01061160.1 coordinate 89,992, forward strand.
GTCTTTGTTTTTAATCTGAATGATGGAAGTTTCACTTCCCAGGAACCTTTTGGTATCGATGTAGTCTGTTTTCTTTCTTCCGCTACCCGTTAGCATACTGATGTGTGTGACTTCCGTTTCCACATCTTCCGTTAATGTAAATTTTTCTTTGGATTGCACAACGCGTTCCACCTCGTCCAATAGTTAATTACTGGACAGTTGGTCCACCCTCATAAACGGCATGGCAATGGGGAAGTCCAAATCGGGTGCTTGTATGGAAATCTGAACTAAGTCCTCTGGTTTTGTAAATGCGGTCACTTTCTTCAAGATAGCGTGGAAAAGCTCGTGCAGCGTTTGTAGTACTTGTTGAAGGCTCTGGACGTTGATCTCTTTGAACTGGATTTGGTACTGGGTAGCCGTGGTTTGAAATTTTGGTGCACTTTTTCGACCTTTGATCTTTAACTCTAACATGTCTTCACTCTTTTGGGGTTTAGTACTAGCTCCTCCTACTTGATGTCTTTCCTGAGTGTGACGCTCTAAAGCAGATGGACGGCAGAACGTGGCATGGCATTCCATACATTGGTATCTGGGCTTGTCGTGGTTTTTCAGATGTGCTTCCAAGTAAGCTTTTCTAGTAAACCGCTTAGGGCAAATGGTACAGGCAAAGGTCATATGGTCTCTAAACATTCTGTAGTGACTCAACAATTCTCTTCTGCTGTCAAAGGACTGGTGACAATATCCGCATGAATGCATCTGCAAAAGATAATACACAATATGTATTATTGATGTAATTCTATTATATTTATTTATGTATTACTTTTTCTATTTAATTTTGTATAATTGATTGATTCTGTATTATTGATTACTTATTTGTTCTCAATAATTTTTTTGTTCAATTAAAACTATTTAAAAACTTTATTTGAATTAATTAGATTTAGTTCGCTTACCTTTGTTCTGTTTATCTTCACTGGGAACGTCTGTTCAATTCGGCTGTTAGTTGCAGAATGAGAAAGTTCCTCGACGCGTCTAATTTTATACAGGTAGGCGCGTTGTTACGATGGTTTTGATTGGTCGGTTATTTTTGTTACGGGCTTTGTGATTGGTCGATTATTCTGATTGGCTGTATTTATCTTAAAGTCGGCGTCCGATTGGCTGAATTTCCTGTAATTTGATTGGTCGGTTCATTTCTCTATTGTTACGTTTCTTTTAATAGATCAAATATTCCAGAAGATTATGCAATCGATCGATGGTGTAAATTTAAAAGTGTACGGATCGATGATTCTATTGAATCATACTGACGCGATATAATAGGAGTGTTTTAATTTCTTTATGCTTCGCATATTTTATGAAATGAATTAATAAGACTTTATTATGTGTTAGATATATTGATTTTCTAACGATGTTCATAAATTTTCATCAACGTCCAACACAATTGACGCATTTGTCGCTCATTTTACTTTCAATTCCCACAATTTACCCTTTTATTTTTGAACTCTTATAACCTGTATAGGGACCCATCCTCTGACTGCTTAACTCTTGTATCCTCTCTATGGTCTCCTCCTCTGACTCTTTAAGTCTTATTTCCTCTCAAATACTAGGTTTTTCTTACAAATATTCATTTTTCAGCTCCCAAATATTCATATTTGACTCCCATTTTTCAAAGATTCTTAATTCATTGTAATAACAACGTTCTATGTTTTATTAAAAATAACACTTCTGTATGATTTGTTGATACATTAACATGTTTTGTTTGTTCTGTTTTGCTAATTTGTACATATTTTGTCAAGATTTGTTTATTTTGTTTTGCAATTTTTCAAATTAAACACACACGTTTTGTTTATTCAAACATTTTTATGACTATTGTCAGTTTTATTTCACATGTTTTGCACATTTTGTACGTATTTTTTAATTTCACTTTCATTATTATTCAACTTGTATCACATTTCTTATTTTTGAGTTCTGTGATGACATGTTGTTTGTGTTTAACGTTTTTGTAAAAAAAAATTGTTTGACTTTGTGTATTTTTGCATAATATTTCTAGTTGTATTGTTAATTCTTGTAAAATTTTTCTCTTTAATTTGTGTTTTTTACGTTAAAATTTCACATTTTCCTGATATTTTCGTGCTTTTTCGGTGAATTGAGTGGTGGTGGTGATGATTGCTTGCTTTCAGTGGTGGTGATTGCTGCTGCTGCTGCTGGGTAGTGTGGGACTATTGCTGCTGCTGCTGTTGCTGGGTAGTGTGGGGATATTGCTGCTGCTGCTGCTGGGTGGTTTGAGATATTGATGCTGTTCTTTGGTTTATTTTACTTTTCCTAAAGTTATGGCTGGGCAGGGTTTAATCAAATATGAATCGAGGGCAAATAAGAATAACAAAGTCATTATCAATTTCATGGTTTATTTTCTCCGTCATGAGACAGGCACGTTTCGGAGATCCACGTGCAGTCTTTACATTGTATATGGAGTTAAAGTCCAATCAACTGGATGTTGAATTCTTCTGCATCTTCTTAGTTCGGGATTTGTATTGTTTCGATGGAGCTGTTCATTGGTTCGTTGGGTTCTATCTTCAATGTGATGGTAAAACCATTCATGGTGTTCGGTTGGGCTGGAGCGTCTTCTCTACTTTGATGTTTGGTACGTTGATGACGTAATAACACATCCTTTCTACTGCATATTTGTCCACATTCTTCACAACGAAACTTGTTGGGCTTGATTCTATGTGTATTCATGTGTCGTTGGAGATTATCTTGTCTACTAAAGGTTTGGTGGCATATTCCACAGTTTCGTCTCAGTGAAGGGACAGATCTGGACATCTTATTGAGTCTTGCTGTTTTCATTCGTCTCAGTGGTTGACTTCTCTCAGTCTGACAATAAGGGGCAGTTCTGGACATCTTGTAGAGTCTTGCTGTTTTCATTGGCTCTGTTCAGTTCCTGGAACTTCGTTATGTATCACTCTGTAGGTAAAGTCTTTACACGTCTGTTCGGTTCGAAGGTTAGATGCAGAATGGGAACTTAAGTCGTTGTGGCTTTATTTATTGATGACCCCTCCTGTCAAAATTGGGGATCCCTCTAACACAAATAGCATAAGAGATGGGACTTCGTTAATAGGACCATTGGATTTAGAATGACAAAGATAGATAGAAAACATATATCACACATCTATTTAAGTATATTTTGAAAAATGCAATGATTGACCCCCTGTCAAAAGTTTGGCCCCCTTTTACACCCATACTATTAGAGATACGGCCTCACAAATGTCATCATTCGATTTAGATGCATAAAGTTACCCCGAATACATATATGACATCGCCATAGTACTTGACTTAGGAAAAATTGAAATTTGGGCCATTCCCGAAATTTTGGACCCCTCGTCACACCCCAAATATTAGAGTCAGAGTTTAATACACGTCACCATTCGATTTAGATGATCAAAGTTACCCCGACAACACATATAGCATGTCTATAGTACTTAACTTATGAAAAATTTGGACCTATTCCGAAATTTTGGACCCCTCATTACACCCCAAATATTAGATATAGGGCTTAATACATGTCACCTTTTGATTCAGAATGACAAAGTTACCCCGAAAACATTTATGACACGTCTATAGAGCTCGACTTAGAAAAAATCGTAATTTGGGCAATTCCCGAATTTTCGGGTACCCTTATCTTCCAAACGGTAAGAGATAGAGGCTTGAAACCTTCACCAATCGCTGTAGGAACTCGAAGTTACCAAGGATTGATATATACTTTGCACGGAAAACGAAGGATAAGTCTGGAAATCGAGAAAAACATTAGTAGAATATATGTGGACACCCCCTTTTTTACGCAGTAAAAAGCTTAAAGTTATACTCACTTCCGTTGACGTCATACTCCGGTTGACGTCATTTCCGATGACGTAACTTCCGGTCATGTGACTTCCGGTGACGTCATACTTCCGGTCACGTGACTTCGGGTTGACGTCACTTCCGTAATCCTCCTAATCCTCGACAAATGATAATTGAAAAACCACATATATACTACTAATGTTTTTCTCGATTTCCAGACTTATCGTTCGTTTCCCGTACAAAGTGTATATCAATCCTTGGTAACTTCGAGTTCCTACAGCGATTGGTGAAGGTTTCAAGCCTCTATCTCTTACCGTTTGGAAGATAAGGGTACCCGAAAATTCGGGAATTGCCCAAATTACGATTTTTTCTAAGTCGTGTTCTATAGACGTGTCATACATGTTTTCGGGGTAACTTTGTCATTCTGAATCAAATGGTGACATGTATTAAGCCCTATATTAAATATTTGGGGTGTAATGAGGGGTCCAAAATTTCGGAATAGGTCCAAAATACAATTTTTCATAAGTTAAGTACTATAGACATGTTATATATGTTGTCGGGGTAACTTTGACCATCTAAATCGAATGGTGACATGTATTAAACTCTGACTCTAATATTTGGGGTGTGACGAGGTGTCCAAATTTGCGGGAATGGCCCGAATTTCAATTTTTCCTTAGTCAAGTACTATGGCGATGTCATATATGTATTCGGGGTAACTTTATGCATCTAAATCGAATGATGACATTTGTGAGGCCGTATCTCTAATAGTATGGGTGTAAATAGATGTGTGATATATGTTTTCTATCTATCTTTGTCATTCTAAATCCAATGGTCCTATTAACGAAGTCCCATCTCTTATGCTATTGGTGTTAGAGGGTTCCCCAATTTTGACAGGAGGGGTCATCAATAAATAAAGCCACAACGACTTAAGTTCCCACTTTACCTACAGAGTGATACATAACGAAGTTCCAGGAACTGAACAGAGCCAATGAAAACAGCAAGACTCTACAAGATGTCCAGAACTGCCCCTTATTGTCAGACTGAGAGAAGTCAACCACTGAGACGAATGAAAACAGCAAGACTCAATAAGATGTCCAGAACTGTCCCTTATTGTATGACTGAGAGAAGTCAATCACTGAGACGAAACTGCGGAATATGCCACCAAACCTTTAGTAGACGAGATAATCTCCAACGACACATGAATACACATAGAATCAAGCCCAACAAGTTTCGTTGTGAAGAATGTGGACAAATATGCAGTAGAAAGGATGTGTTATTACGTCATCAACGTACCAAACATCAAAGTAGAGAAGACGCTCCAGCCCAACCGAACACCATGAACGGTTTTACCATCACATTGAAGATAGAACCCAACGAACCAATGAACAGCTCCACTGAAACAATACAAATCCCGAACTAAGCAGATGCAGAAGAATTCAACATCCAGTTGATTGGACTTGAACTCCATATACAATGTAAAGACTGCACGTGGATCTCCGAAACGTGCCTGTCTCATGACGGAGAAAATAAACCATGAAATTGATAATGACTTTGTTATTCTTATTTGCCCTCGATTCATATGTGATTAAACCCTGCCCAGCCATAACTTTAGGAAAAGTAAAATAAACCAAAGAACAGCAGCAATATCTCAAACCGCCCAGCAGCAGCAGCAGCAATATCCCAAACCGCCCAGCAGCAGCAGCAGCAGCAGCAGCAATATTCCCACACTACCCAGCAGCAGCAGCAATATTCCAAAACTACCCAGCAGCAGCAGCAGCAGCAATATTCCCACACTACCAAGCAGCAGCAGCAGCAATATTCCCACACTACCCAGCAGCAGCAGCAATTATCACCACTGAAACCAAGCAATCATCACCACCACCACTCAATTCCCCGAAAAAGCACGAAAATATCAGGAAAATGTCAAATTTTAACGTAAAAAAAAACAAGAATTAACAATACAACTAGAAATATTATGCAAAAATACACAAAGTCAAACAGAATTTTTTTTAAAAAAACGTTAAACACAAACAACATGTCATCACAAAAACTCAAAAATAAGAAAACAGATGTGATAAAAGTTGAATAATAATGAAAATGAAATTAAAAAATACGTACAAAATGTGCAAAACATGTGAAATAAAACTGACAATAGTCATAGAAAATGTTTGAATAAACAAAACGTGTGTGTTAAATTTGAAAAATTGCAAAACAAAATAAACAAATCTATACAAAATATGTACAAATTAGCAAAACAGAACAAACAAAACATGTTAAAGTATCAACAAATCATATAGAAGTGTTATTTTTAATAAAACATAGAGAGTTGTTATTACAATGAATTAAGAATATTTGAAAAATGGGAGTCAAATACGAATATTTGGGAGTTGAAAAATGAATATTTGTAAGAAAAACCTAGTATTTGAGAGGAAATAAGACTTAAAGAGTCAGAGGAGGAGTCCATAGAGAGGATACAGGAGTTAAGCAGTCAGAGGATGGGTCCATATACAGGTTCTAAGAGTTCAAAAATTAAAAAAAAGGTAAATTGTGGGAATTGAAAGTAAAATGAGCGACAAATGCGTCAATTGTGTTGGACGTTGTAGAAAATTTATACACATCGTTAGAAAATCAATATATCTAACACATAATAAAGTCTTATTAATTCAATTCATAAAATATGCGAAGCATAAAGAAATTAAAACATTCCTATTATATCGCGTCAGTATGATTCAATAGAATCATCGATCCGTACACTTTTAAATTAACACCATCGATCGATTGCAAAATCTTCTGGAATATTCGATCTATTAAAAGAAACGTAACAATAGAGAAATGAACCGACCAATCAAATTACAGGAAATTCAGCCAATCGGACGCCGACTTTAAGATAAATACAGCCAATCAGAACACAGAATAATCGACCAATCACAAAGCCCGTAACAAAAATAACCGACCAATCAAAACCATCGTAACAACGCGTCTACCTGTATAAAATTAGACGCGTCGAAGAACTTTCTCAGTGATCAGAAATGGAACTTCCAGCTGAACTCCAAACCTATCTTGCTGCCGCCATCAAAGATGGAATGGAAATGAAATGGACTTTCTCCACTTCAGAACACAAGACAGAGGTTAAACTGACTTGGATCAAGGTTCCGGAGAAGCCAAACCAGGCCCCGAAAAAGAACCGTTCTCCAGCCACCAGGAAGAGAAACGCTCGTCGTCTCGCCCAGTGGCGCCAGAACAGGAATGCCGTTGAAACCACTGCAAAGACAGTAACGAAAGAAACAGCATCACAAGAAACGCAGACACAGCAGAAGGCAACAGCTAACCAAGGAAGTAATACATCACCACCACGAAGAATCCAGCACTGAAACAACAACAAAGAAAGGGAGACAACTTACACCAACAA
>MJUU01061161.1:15099-33460 GCA_002080025.1 Modiolus philippinarum
TCAGTGCCGCGAGAAATCACGAGATTTACCTGAGTTGCTAATCTCTTGTGTTATATGTCTCCGATCGTATACAAGTTTGTTTATTTAATCAAAGGCATCACAAGTTTTGTCTGTAGACTGATTAACTAATGGTCAACGAATTATGATTGGGGTATGATATTTATCTGAGCCAGGTATGAAAACGTGTTTCAGTTGGTCGGGGTGTCATGTACACAGCTAATCAGTGACTTAGAGGAAGCAATACACAAGGAAAATAAATGAATAAAAAAATAAATAAATAAAGACATTATAAATATAAATTACAGAGGAACAAATGCATTATACAAAAATGCCTTAAATGGAATCAAACTGTTTATTTCAAATTACCACTCAGCTGCAGTTTTCTTGCATAACAGGAGTGAACATACATACATTATCAAAAAAGGCTAATATGGTGAATAATACATTTTTTGATATAGATCTGTACATATTTTCCTTTCACTTTCACATTTCTTTCATGTTTCTATGATTATTATTGTATTATATACCCGTGGCTTCTCATTATTTAAATATTTCACCTTACACAAGATAATCTTACATGTAACATCACTAAAACTGAGAAGCCAAATTTCCATAAAGAATGGAACTTAGTTGCTAGTTACATAAATATAAAAAGAGAAGATATGGAGCTCATTTCAACAGGGCCTTTATAATACTAATAGATAGTCCTTGATTTCAAGAAGATCCCAGCACATCTACATAATGGAAGAAATTAATAAAGGATCTTCACAATGGCTTCAACAAGGGTGGAATCCACATTTCTTTGGCGAGTACTAGATAAACCAAACGAATAAAAAGAGTATATGTAAATACATTTTAAATCTTGCCAAATGTAAAATCGTATATATATATGTATATACAAAAACATACGAAAGCATAAAGTTTCACAGTGTTGTGACCTCTTCTCCAGACATGGTTCAGGCTCATGCTGGGACTTGTAGGCTCATGAAACATGTGTTGGGGTTAAAATATATTTCCTGGATCCAACACCCCCCCTTTTCCACATCAAGGTCAAACGGGAAATCAAAACCAAAAGTTCAAAAGACATGTATACCATAAATACAAAAGTGCACCAATTCAAATTGAGAGTAACTTAACGACCATAAAAGTGCATGACAATATCCACAGCAAAAAAAAAAAATCTCGCCAATGAATGCAATGAGCTCTGTGACTCATTTTTTACTTTTAATTCTTTAATTATTACTCCTGTGGATGATATTTTTACCGAAAATTTGAGCCATTACATTTGTTTTATACCTTTTATATTTTTGGTCCTTTGATTATGTGTTTTAGATTTTATTATTATTTTTGTCGAATTTCCTGACTAGACAAACGAATAATATTTGTGGAAAATGGAAGAACTTTAAGACTATGTCTTTCTTAAATATGTTATGATTCTAACTAATAAAAATATAAAATATGAACATCAAAGTAAATAATAAAAAAACCTTACCCATATGGCTTTCTTGTACATGAAGATATATAGAATTTTTCAAATATTGAAAAAAAAATGTAGAAACAAGAAAAATTTGGCGCCGTGCAGAAAACAATTTCGAACTCCAGAAGAACTATACCTCCATCCTTTTCGCTGCTTTACTGTGTGTGCTCTAAAAGTTCATGATATTAGTCAATCAAATAAAAATATTCAAAACAACAAAATCACATGTAAAATTTCTAACTCGGTCACAGTGAGCTCGACTGAATGCCATTGAAACTTTGAATATAAAGCCATAATCACAAGGTTTATTGTAAATCCTTAACGTTACGCCATTTTACTACAAATACAGCGTAAAACGATTACGCAACTCGTTTCACAAATAGCACTTGACGCACCATGCCGTGTTACGATTGTTGCATCTTTATAAATCTCTAAAACAGTTTGAAAATATTTCTTCGGAAATGTACCTTTCGAATCAAAACTTTGAGTTTCGGAAATTGATAACAAAATTGAGAATCAGCGATCATGACCTATTAAGGTGGCTCAACACCTTTTCTACTGCGCACAGTCTACTATGACGTCTTTCTTTTGTTCTAGCATTGTGACGTCGACCAGTTTGAAAGACGGTCCCTTCACGGCGTACAAATCCGGGCCGCAGATATTTTCCAAATAACACCGTGGAAATAACTACCAATTTAAGCTTTTAAAGCAATTTTGAAGAAAATGAAACATTCTTATCTAATTTTTAACATACACATTATTATTATATTCTTTCTTGATCTGTTTTCTTTTCAATAAAGTCCTGAAAATGTGTAGGAAAATACTGATTGCATCTTTCTGAGAGGTGAAAATTTCGTGAACCAGAGCTACTAAAGTGGCATATATTTTTCTTATATGCCTGGTGACAGCATGTTTTCTGTCCAAAAATAAACACACTAATATGACTCCTATGCAATGTGTAAATTGCGACCAAATTGATAGGTTGGAATTTTTGCGACCTCAGTTTTTGTCAATTTTTCGGCTAAAAATTTTATCCAAAAAAGTCGTAAATTTGACACTAAAAGCCCACCAAAAACAGTTGAGGTAATTTTTTAAAAAGAACACATTTAGTGTCGTAATCTAATAACATAGTTCTATTCATTAAATCAAACATATATAATTAATATCGAATATAGAAATTGGTACGGGCATTTTATTTTTCATAGTTACGTTTAAAAAAAATAGCGAAACCACGGCAATTTCGGAAGGTCGTAGAGCTCTTATATGTCCGGTGACAGGTACTTTCTATATCATTTTTTGAGTCAGTATATCCGTATCTTGAAAATATTCAAAAATGAGTAAAATTGATAGGTTAATTATTTTTGGGTGGAGCCACCTTAATAGAAAAAGGGAGACATCTTAAAATACCTAGGGAGGAAAGACTATGCCAAAAACGTAAAGTTGTGCAAGACGAAAAACATTTCATGCGTTATTGCTAAAAAAATTCAAATTTAAGAACGGAATATTTCATGTTTATATATACACAGAATAATGAATTCATGAATTATGCCGCAGATGAAAAACTTAATTACATACTTAACCCATCAACATATTCACAAGTAAATAGATTAGGTTCCTTTATAAAAAAAGTCATTAGAACTGAGGACAGGGGACTCTTAAATATTTACTTGTGTACCTTTATTAAGGTCTTTCCCGAAACTTCGGGAAGACCTTACTGTATTTCGTCTGATTATTATTATTGTTTTTTTTTCTTCTTCTGCCAACTTTCGAAAAGATTTGCCAGAAATCATATGACTTTGTAGGTCATATAAAGCTTTATATGACCTACAAAATCATATAAAAATCAAAGTTGAAAGTCCTTAGTGACATCATTGAAAAAGGGAAAGACCTCTTATTTGTTCAAAGAACAAATAGACTTTTCATTTTAATTGTGTTTTTATCGTTTTGTCACAAACTATTATATGATCATACTTTATATGACAATAAATATTTGATTTGATTTGATTAATTAGTACACGATTTTCAGATATGTTTTTAATACTTCTGTATCAAGTAACAGATTAATTCAAGTAACGCTGACCATAAATGTGATGAAATTTTGAATATGAATAAATTTCAAATGTCTGAAGTGAAAGGAAGAGTTGAGAGTTTGAAGCCCGGGTTTGTAGCCCCTTTCGGAGAAGCTGCTATAATGAAAAAAAGAGACATTTTGATTTGTATATCATAAAATACCTAATTTAGTGCGTTTGATACGATTTACGGGAATCAAGCCCCATTATAACAGAAGCCTCAAAATCTCAAACTCAAAAACAATATCAAACATCCACAGGATACGTATTATCAAAAGGACCGAAAAATTAAAATCAAAGACCACGAAAGGACCGTTGTGTGGTTTTTTTTTTTTTTTTTTTTTTTTTTTTTTTGCGTGTCACCTTTTAAACGGCTAGTGTTGATGGGTTGGGCTTCGGATGATTTTCCGTAATTTTTTTTTTTTTCGTGTCGATCTTTTTTCTATCAATATTTAAAATGTAGGCATATTATATATAAAAAAATAAAGAAATTTAATTCAGAATAAAGAAATGTACCATTAATTAAATGCAACAAATACAAAATCAAAACTTTGTTGGTAGATCTTCCATATCAAATTCGCGTCTAATTCATAAAACAAAAATTGATTGGTTGATTGATTGATTGGTTGATTGATTGATTGGTTGATTGATTAATGGATTAATTGAGATTGATTGATTGATCGATTGATTTTCTTTTATTCCACCAGAAATGATAGGTTACATCACATATTACAAACAAGAATGAAGACCAAAAGATTTATAAAGCATAATGAATTATGTGCATGATACAAAAAGACACATTAGTATAAGAATATCATATTCGGTGACCAAAATAAGATATCCTCTTTAAAATTCGTGCGCTTAGTCGAGGGGGTGGACAGGGTAAAGGGAGAAAGGGGGAGGGAGAGAGGGGAGGGAGAAAGGAGAGAATGGGAGGGAGAAAGGAGAAAAGGGGAGGAAAGGGAGACATACATGTACATAAAAACTTACAAATGTGAGTAGCAAAACAAATATTTTATCAAATTCGTTTATAAAAAGCTTGTCAAAATGATGAAAACGACCAAATCACATTCCGAGCATCGTCACTAACTCATTAGGATCCATTACAGATTTATTTGACTCGGCAAGATGTCGTACTAATAGAATGGGCTATTCCTTTCCTACTACATACATATTTTCTTACGTTTATATACTAACGAACAATGAGTCGTTGATCTTACGACAAGTACGAAATTTCAGGACAGAAAATCATTTCTTGATACTTTGATTTATAAAGAAAATAGAATTTGTTGCCCATGGTATTTTAGATATAAAAGCATACATAAACGAAACCTAAACTTATTATTATTTGGACAGAACAAGCTTTTATCCGCCTTATTAGAAATGCAAGGGAGGAAGCTGAAAGAACTAGAAGTACTGCATTTTTAAAAAGTAATATTTTTTAGTAAAATTACAGGACATGCTAAATAGTGAAGTAATTTAAGCCATGAAAGTGAAACAGACTCCAGTGATATGGTCAGCGATAGCCAGTCTGTGAAATAAAATTCTGACCATTCTATAAGTTATTATTTTCATCCTCCTGTTACATTTACCCTTTAACAGGAGAAATGGTAGATTTTTATACGCCCATTGAAGACGGTTGTACTATAGTATACTGCTATCCAGGTCCATCCATTAATCCGACTGTTAACTTTCCACATTTAAACTAAGTTTGGCTCAATTTAACACAAGGTGTACATACTGATACTCTACTTTACTAGAGTATAGGGTATCAGTATTTTTTTTTTCATGAAACAAGTGCCTGTGTTGCCAACATATTGTACATGAAAAGCGGCAGATTGTGGTAGATCAACTTCTCCTTTAAAAAGTTTTCAAAAGACACAAGATGTGGACTGTGAAATAATTTTGATAAAAATATCTAACCGTCATTCAGGAACAAAACAAAGCAAATCGACACCCCGTCTTCAAAGAATATTGTTCTAGGAATTGTATCTAATGAAGCTACCCGCAAACCAAAATGGCCACCTCAACCGAACTTAGTTTAACATAGGGCCCATGGGAAATTTATTAATAATGTTCTTGTCTGAATTACTTGCTCATCTGGAACTAAACTTTGGTGGAAAGTTATCGAGGTGGGTCCATTTTAGAATTGTATTCTATGACACCGTGCAAATGCCAAGCAAATGACCGTCTCAACCGAACTCAGTTTAACATAGGACCTAATGGGAAATTCAATAATAATATCATCTCGTCTGGTACTACTTGCTTTGTTTCAAACCAAACTTTGATGGAATAGTTGGGACCCTTCCAGAATCGTATCAACGGGGCTTAGTTTAATATAGACCCTGAGGGAAATTCATTAAAAAATCTTTTTGTCTAGAACTATTTGCCTAATACAAATGGAATGGTCTCAAGGTGGGTACATTTCAGAATTGTACTGGATGACCAACTGCCAACCAAAATGGCTGCCTAAGTCGAAATTAGATTACCAATTAAAGACCCCTATGCTAAATTCAACAAAAATCTTGTATAAAAATACTTGGTATATTACAGTGGCGGATTCAGGGGGCGTAGGGGGCGTACGACCCCTCTCCCCCCTTTGATTGGCAAAAATTGTGTAAAACACACAATTTTTCTGTAAAAAGGTCGAAAATGACCATTAATTTCAAAAAAATTCCTGAATAATCCACTCGCCTGAATTTATAAACTGTATAAACTCGTCAGTCGGATGTAACTTAACGCTATGAATTTGCATTTCCTAATCAAGCTCTTTATAAGTTAATATTTTTCCCTTTAAACGGCATATATGTGAAAAATCAAGGGGAGATAATCCAAATTTTTTGATCAAAATGTTAAGTGGCATATATGCCTACACTACAAATTATCAGTAATATTTCCTTTGGTTATTGTCAATTGTTGATACCTAGCATTTATTAAATAATCAATTTTACACATTAAAAGGGTGTAAGCTACTAAGGGGACGACCATTTGATATTCGGGGGGGGGGGGGGGGGGNGGGGGGGCTGGAGGATTTTGAAAATGAACGATTTTGCTTGGACTTAAGAGAAAATAAATATTCTGCCTGAAGATAGTTTGAAAATAAATAGTTTTACCAACTACCTATTGAAAATGAATATTCTTTTCCAATTTAAAAATTTAAAAACATAATAATTTAAAAGAACATGTGTCTCAGATGGCACCTGATTCAACCAGGACAATCCTCTGGTTTTTGATTTTCGGAAGCTTTCTTTTTGTGCAATATCCACATGAATGGGGCACCAGGAGGGTACCCCCTACAGGTCACAAGGTCGCGTTTAAGAATGACTTCAGGTCACTTTTTAGCAAATGACACAGGTCTCTAAAGTTGGAAATTTCTTTAACAAATAATATGAATGTCACAAGTCACTTTAAATCATAGGTGAGGTCACACAGTCTCATCTCAAACCCCCTAAGGTCACAGGTGGGATTTGACCCTCCAAGAGCCTTATGAATGTTATCCGCATCCTGAACATCATCAGACTTATTTGAAAGGCTGTAACCGGATACTATATGAATGTTGATATGTATATATACAGTTGTAATATATGTTTGTGTTTTGTTTGCAATATAATCACACAATCCTACCTAAGCACAGGACAATTCAGGCTAACAAGACCAATCAGTGTTTTAATTTTACATGCTTTTTACAGTTTTGTATTTCAGCCATATGTCTGCTGTAGCAATAATATATACAGATAAAATTAGTCCTATTGATGTTTCCTTTGTAGTAATGTCTAATGCATCTATTAAGAATCTTCTACACATTTCTTTGGTCCAATTTTGGATTTTATTCCATGTTTTTTTCATCATTTTTGTTTAGTATATAATACTGTGATCTTGTATGGTGTTTCGGGCCCTATTTATATATAGCGATGGTCCTCATCAGTGATCAGTCGCTGTGTTATGCAGAATGATAATGATATGTTGGACCAGGACCAGACACCAGTTTTATTGCACCTGACACTTATGTATATGCCTGTGCATTCTGACTTGGTATTTATTTATTTGATATATAGCTAAAGTTATTAAGTTCAAGGTCTTATTTGTTTAGTTAACAGTTCTTGAAGATTCAAAATCCTCCAGACCCCCCCCCCGAATATAAAATGGTCGTCCCCTAATAATAGCTGGAATCACAGATGTATAAACCGACATGTATCTATAATTTAAAATGTTTATTTGCAAATTGAGGATTAGAATTGATGCTCATTTTCTGTTAGTTTGAAATTCTTGGTCTTAATAAAACAAAAATAATAAGATTTATATTTATGTTATGATAACATTCAACATAATAATAATTTTACTACACAATTGAATTCTCATTCCCTATATCATGTTCTGGCTACCGTATTGATCATTCATTTCTTTTTCAATATTTATATTCTTATTAAAATTTTGTAGAAGCGTAAAAAGGATTATATAATGTAACAATAACTGTATAGTCTTCAGTAAACAAATACTTTTGAAATCTGTTATACTTTATTGGAGATCAGTCTTTTTCATTGAATGAATTATATACTGACATACATAAATGTATCGGTTTTAACCATTAAAGTTAGTATATGCGGAGGTAAGAACTTACAAATGTAACACTACATTCATTGCACTGCCTTACTATCAATAACTTGTTCCTTACCCTTTTTGGTCAACTTTTCAATCCATTTCCACTCCTGAAGCAGTTCTGGTTGATTGAAAATTTGGCAATCTGCTCAAGGCACCACTGGCATACAATAACTGCTTAATTATGCACAGAAAATATCACTTGTGTTTAAACTTAAGGGTAAAAGAGTCTTCCCCATTTGTCATTCCATGCAAATAAGATTTTTTTGTTTTAAGTCTCAAAATAACATATTTCACAATTTCTCCAAAAACAAAAATATGTAACGGCAATGCTTGAAACTGTATTCGCAGGCTTTCCTTTTATCTTATATAGATAGATATAATCATTGCTATCTTTTCGTTAATACATGCTATAAACTTGTTCCCATTTAAGGTCTCATCAGTCAGGGTTTGAGAACAAATTTATTGTCCAAAAATCAATACTTAAGCAAAATTCTGACTTTTCCCTGAGACTTTCCTGGTTACATATGCTAATACATATACAATATATATTGTAAAGCAATTTTTAAAATATCAATTTAGATTTGATGAAACATGTAAATTTAATATGACTGAAAATTTATACCTTTAAACTGAAGTCACCACAAGGTGACTAAAATAATCTATTAAAACTGTATCGTTTTAATACAGGAGAAAAAGCCAAACTTACAACAACTTGAACTGAACCAGGAAAGTTTCGACCTGCCAGATTGTAAAAACTTGCATGCAATGCTTTTAATTAAAATAAAGTTAATCAATTTCTCATTTTTAAATAAATTTGTACCATACATATGCATGTTTTTTNAAAAAAATGCAGTCAATGGCTGCATGACTGAACATAGAAAACAAAATATTGTCAATATAGACATGATAGAAATGAAATGCACCATGATTGCAACTGAAAACAATATATCACCGAATAAAATTTTTTGCTAATTGACTTATCATTAGAAATTTAGCATCTAGGGTAGATATCACAAAGGCACTCAGGATTATAGTTTATTGGAGTGCTTATAACATACATGTAGACGAAGTAGAGTGACCTTTCCAATTTTAAAATATCATATATATAATAATCAAATGTTTACAATTCCAATACATGTCATAGTTATGATTATAAACAAAAACATTTCCAGTAGAAACCAGAACCAGAGGACAATCACTGATTGCTATGTTCGCCTTATCTCCGGCTAGGGTTGTGACCAGAGTACATGGGGTAACTCAGATACTGATAGACTCTCATGAATGGATCTCCACATCAAGCTACATAATTGTAAGCCTCATTGTAAGTAAGAAATTTAAGGTCGTATAGGTGTATACTTGTATTGGAATAACAATGTTGCATGAAATGTAGGTAAAAAAGTGACCACTTGATCATGCAGCACAATCTGTTCTGGAGGTTGGACTTTAAACTCGTCATGGAATTGGGATCCGGGTGTACTTCCAGTGACGCAACTCCATACCAAATATCAAGTTGCTATTACAAAGACTTGTTGGCTTGTTAAAAACTTAACATGATCATTCATGCATAACTGAAGGGGCAGCTTGGCAGTTAACTATAAGCTTGACACCTGAATGAAGTCATGTAATGTATGTCAGAGTGATCATATTTTGGGTGGGATGCTAACAGAATCCCAAAAATACATCAATACATTAAGCTTGATCATGGTGATGACCACTGTCCTATTTTGTGTAATTGCTGACAGACTCTCAAATTGCATCTACACAACAAGATACATGTTGGTATGTATAGTCAATATTTAGACAACAAGTTACATGTACATGTAAGCTGAACCAGGTTAAACTGATAAAGTGTAACATTATAATTTAGGAATTAATTGATAATTTTTTGGTTGGGAAATCAGATCCAAGGTTAAAGTTAATGCCCAACATCAATTTGAGCATAATACATTATTCATTACCAGAGCAATTAAAATTGAAATTCAAATGAAATATAATGACCTAAATTGTAAGGCTCAATTCTTAAATTGGCGTGCCAAGGTGCATATACCAAGAAATGTAGACCTGAACACAGACTTGATAATTTTTTAACAGCAACCTCTGTTCAACAAGCAATTTTTGGGACATTTTTCCAAGGTTTAATCATGTTCACTCCTTTTTGCTATAAAATTTGCCATCTGTATGCAAACTGAAAATTAAGTTCTATAATTAACTCATCCCTGTTAAGTACAGGCCAACTTGTACATAATACATCTATATTAATCACTTTCATTAACTTTTTGAAAGTAAAATAATACTTGCATTTAATTGCATTTAAAGTAGAATGGATTATTGTTCATCTGGTAGGTTGATATTAGCTGGAATTTACTCTAAGAAATTCCAAAGCTATATCATGCAAAACATGCAGATTAGAGCTGGCATGCATGTAAGTAGTAACTGTATTAATCAAATTAAAAGAATATATACTCAAGACAAAAAAGAAAAAAAAAACTTTTGTTATGTCAAGATAAGTAGTGGATGTAATAATATCCATGTTATTTAATTACCAAAGAAATGCCTTCAATAATGAGATTCTCTTTCAACACTATAGCTTTTACAAGCCATCAAAACCAACTTTTTTGTTTATTTTGCTGAGAGTTTGATGCATTATGATTACACAGTACTTTGAAATCAATGACACCATACTAATCACTTTTAATTGACTTAAAAGTGAATCAATTAACATTAAAAATTGAAAAAACTTAGAAGGTTATAAAGAAATACCTGTCTAACTTGCTTAAAAGTGATCAACCTGAAGTGATTCTTAAAAGCTAGGTATGACCTGTAGGGAGTCCCCTCCTCAGTGGAGCCCCATTGAGCCTAAGACTCGTGATGATTTGAGTAATCCTTTCTCCTTAGTACAAACTTGGTTTAGATAAGGATAAGTATATACAGGTAAATGCCATGGTATTTGATACCATATACTGAATTGGTCATGTGGATTATAGGTCATTTTTTTGGCCTCTTTAAATTGAGAATATACTATCTTGTCAGTAGTCCCAAAATAATATGCAAATTATACCCTTTTGGGCCTTAGGCTAATATAATAATGTCCCTCATCCATCACATCTTTAGAAGTATGCTTGGATGAGGCCAGGTGACCTATATATGACTTCTATGACAAAATACCAGAAACAATAGTAAAAGTATCTTTCATGGTTCATCCAACTTTGTGTTACTGATGAATGACTGATTTGTTATCAGTTTTGGAGACTATCTGGAAATTTACCAAAGTTGGGTTTGCATTTAAAGTTTATTGCATGTCTAGCGAAAATTCTGACAGTATATTCTGTCCAGTGGTTTAAGAGGAGTAGTGGATTAGAAAAGTGTGAATCCTGTAGATGCCGACGCAAGACAACAAATATAGTGATTCCTATATGTCGCCCTGCAAGAGGCAGGCGACACAAAAAAACGGGGTGTATCTTAATGGCTGAATTCTTGTTTTTCCTAGTAAAACAGAAAACAATTGAATGATAAGACAGCATAAACTGAGATAAACAGGTAGCTTATTTTATATGACTAGTTTTTCTATCAGCTTTCTGGAATAATTTAATTTTTCATTTTACATAACAACATTACTAGTCACCTCAATCCAAACAACACTATCAAGCCATAAATTTGTTCTCATTAGGTCTGATCAGTCAGGGTTTGGAATCGAATTAATGATTTCAAATAACACAGAAGCAAAAGTCTGACTTTCCCCCGAGACTTTCTTGGTTTAATACGCTAGTACATGTACAATATGTACAGCAATGTTCAAAACAAATAAATTTCTAAAAAATTTTACAAGCTGTGACTCAATAGCTATTAAAATTTTCCAGCATAAAGTTTGATCTACTGATTTCAATTAAAAACTGAGGCGCTTTGCAAGAGCAGCATTATACGACTGCAGCATGTACAAGTGTACATTGAAACTTACCCCATATCTTTTCTTTTTTATATTGGAAAGAAGTCTGTTTCTAGTTTTCTGTATGGCCCACTAAATGCATGTTAGACACAGTTAAATGTTTGATACAATATTAATGAAGGTTACATTTGAAATATATTAATACATATAGCAAAAATCTGTTATAATAACACTCAAAGCACTCAATGAAACATGTCTGATGAAAAAATACCATCAAAGTCAAATGAAAACTCAAAATTTATTGTATCCATGAGATGGCATTCTTGACACTTTTAATTAAGCACCTATTATCTTAACAACAAAATAAAAAAAAAAAAAAACGTAAGAGATAGCAAAAATTTGTTGACATCATTCTATAAGCATTCACCAATAGGAATCCAAAGAAAAAATCCCATCAGAATCTAGGACTCCCTTTAATCTCATTTTTTATGCAGAATCATTTAAAAAACAACAACAACAAAAACAAAAAACAAAAACAAAACCAGAGGCTCCCAGGAGCCTGTAATCGCTCACCTGGCAAACCGTTGCAAAGACATCAAGCTATATTCAGCTATAATTTAATATACTAAGGAGTTTCATACAAGAAAATTTTTGATGAGTTTCCCATACGGGCCTTTAATAAGCTTATTTCAAGTTAGGCACCCATTTTGGTTGCCAGGTTGGGTCATCATGCAATTATAATTCTGAAAGGGACCATCTAGTGACAACTCCACTAAAATTTAGCAAGCAGTTCCAGACTTAGAAATTTTTTTAATGAATTTCCCATAGGGTCCAATGTTAAACTAAGTTTGGCTGTGGCGGCCATCTTGGTTCGCCTGTGGGATCATCGGATACAATTCTGAAAGGGACCCTTCTAGTGACCATTTCACCATAGTTTGGTTTCATTTGAGCAAACAGTTTCAGAAAAGAAAAATTTTACAATGAATTTTCCATAGGGTCCGATGTTAAACTAAGATCGGCTTTGGTGGCCATCTTGGTTTGCGGATGGGGTCATCAGATACAATTCTGAAAGAGGCCCAGCTAGTGACCATTCCATGAATGTTTGATTCCAATTGAGCAAGTAGTTTCAGACAAGAAGATTTTTTTTTATGAATTTCCCATAGGATCCTATGTTAAACTAAGTTCGGCTGTGGCAGCCATTTTGGTAAGCAGGCAGGGTCATCGGATAAAATTCTGAAAGAGGATCACCTAAGGACCATTCCAACAAAGTTTGGTTCAAATTGAGCAAGCAGTTCCAAACAAGAAGATATTAATGAATTTTCCATAGGGTCCCATGTTAAACTAAGTTTGGCTGTGGCGGCCATCTTCATACATGTGACAGAATCAGATTCCGTAAGAGTGAGATTTGGCTGAGTTAAGGGTGAGATTGGGTGATTTGGAGTGAGATTTTGGTTTTTTACATTGAACGTATGAGTAATGTATGTTTTGGTTACATATAGTTGATCACAATGTCAGTTTTCCTGAATACACCTTTGCAACAGGTCTCTGCATCTTTTTCTTTCCATTATATGTATCACTAACATTCAAAATTGAACTGTGATGAGTTTGAGATTCATTGAACTTCGATCTTGTAGGATTGGTTACCTTAATAAAAATATCATAATGTCCAATCAGGTAAAAAAGTATAAATCAGTTGTAAATTTCTATGTATGAGAATTTAAAAATAAAAAATATTTCTCTGGATATCTTTAGCCTTATTCAACTTATTTTCTTTTCATTTGCATTTTTTATTTGCTGACAATACAAGCCATATAAGAGACAATTTTTAATTTTATACTTAAGAAGGGGAAGTAACTCAACACAATACGTAAACAATGGTCCATTTTCAATTTTAAAGATTTCTTTTGCCTCCCAAATGTTGAGAAAGGTTAAAAATACTGTGGAATTTCTAGGAAATGAGATTGTTTTGCCAGATTAAATAACTCTACCCAGGGGATTCTTGATTGGATTTATTGCTATCAAAACAATGACCCAATCACCGATGATTAACCTGTTCAAAGACTGTTTACCTTTAAGGTAATTAAAGGTCACCTGTAATCAACATAGACATGCAAGTGAGTGTTAGAAAATGTAAATAACTGTTGAAAATTTTTATTTCCACAAATTTGTGTAAGCGTGGGATATCGTTACACGCGCGTGGGAGCGTGAGATTGCTTCAAAAAGTGTGAGTCTCACGCCAAAAGCGTGGGATATCACATGTATGCATCTTAAATGGCGGGTCGGGTCATTGGATACAATTCTGAGAGGGACCCACATAATAATCATTCCACCAAAGTTTGGTTCCATTTGAGCGAGTAGTTCCAGAGGAGAAGATTTTTCATTGAAATTCCCATCTATAGAATCCTATGTTAAACTAAGTTTGGCTGAGATGGCCATCTTGGTTGGCGAGTGGGGTCATCAGATAAGATTCTGAAAGACGATCACCTAAGGACCATTCCACCAAAGTTTGATTCAAATTGATCAAGTAGTTCCAGACGAGAAGATTTTTTAATGAATTTCCCATAGGGTCCTATGTTAAACTAACTTCCACTGTGGTGGCCATCTTGAATGGTGGCTCGGGTCATCGGATACAATAATAAAAAGGTCATAATTAATGAGCATTCCACCAAAGTTTGGTTCCATTTGAGCAAGTAGTTCCAGTGGAGAAGATTATTCATTGAATTTCCCATAGGGTCTTATGTTAAATTAAGTTCAGCTGAGGCGGCTATCTTGATTGGCGGGCGGGGTCATCGGATATAATTCTGAAAGACGATCACCTAAGGACCAAAGTTTGGTTCCATTTGAGCAAGTAGTTCCAGACAAGAAAATTTTTCATTGAATTTCCCATAGGGTCCTATGTTAAACTAAGTACGGCTGTGGCGGGCATCTTGGTTGGTGGGCGGAGTCATCAGATATAATTCTGAAAGAGGGTCACCAAAGGACCATTCCACTAAAGTTTCACATAAATTGGTTAAGCAGTTTTGGAGGAGAAGATTTTTTTAAAACAACAAAAAAACACCCCTTTTTTCTATTTTCAGTAACGGCAGCCATGTTTGTTGGTCGATCGCGACCCCGGATATAATTCTGAATGGGGACCATCCAAGGACCATTCCAGCAAAGTTTGGTAGAAATTGGCCCAGTGGTTTCAGAGGAGAAGATTAAAATGTGAAAAGTTAACGACGGACGCCAAGTGATGGCAAAAACTCACATGGCCTTTTAGGCCAGGTGAGCTAAAAAAAAAATAATAATTAAAAAAAAATAATAATAAAAAAACATTCAAACTGATTAAAAGTGAAAAAGATTAAAATTTTGAGATTTTCCAAAAATGCATTTTTTGTTGCACTTCCGACTTCAATTATCTCGAAATGGTAAAAGATAGCAAAAATATGTTGAATTACTATATTTGGAAGCACTCACTGACCAGAGGCTCCCAGGAGCCTGTAATCGCTCACTTGGGATTACAGTTGTCAAACTGACAAAACAAAACAGTTTTCTTTGGACTGGATCATCCTGTAAAATTCTGTGAAGAGCTAGATGTTTCATTTTACAATCAATCAAAACATTGCTTCAAATGAGCAAATAGTAAACATGTCAAGAGTTTAAGTCCACTTCGGCATGTAGTTGATAGTGTCAAACAAAAAAATTAATTCAGTAAATTTCTTATAGATACCTCTGTTAAACTAAGTCTTGCTGTGGTGGTCATCTAAGTTGGCAGCCGTAATCATTGGATACAATTCTGAAAGGGATCCACCCACTGACCATTCTGACAAAGTTTGGTTCCAACTGACTAGGTAATTTCAGACAACAAAATTTTGAATTTTTAATTTCCCATAGGGATCTATGTTAACTATGTTAACATAAGTCTGCCTGTGGTGGCCATCTTTGTTGCCAGGCAGAGTCATTATAATTCTGAAAGATACCCACCCAATGACCATTCTGCAAAAGTCTGGTTCCAAATGAGAGAGTAGTTCCAGAAAAGATTTTTCAATGAATTTCCCATAGGGTCCTATAATAAGCTTCCCCATGCATGAGTTGTATGCTCTTAATATTCTTCGGGTACTGGAATGTATGTTGGAAAGATATGGTTTACATCTTTCCAACATTTTAAATTTCGTTGAAATCTCTGGTATTGAACTTCATTGCTTTTTTTACATTTGGTGATATATAAAGGATAATTTTGTCATGAAACGCAGTATTTTTTGGCTCCGAACATAACTGGAAATTATTGAATTATGACTGGTTTTCCAAATTTTCGGCATATAGCGTGTCTTATGAAGTTTAA
This sequence comes from Modiolus philippinarum, assembly GCA_002080025.1. Classification (NCBI taxonomy): domain Eukaryota; kingdom Metazoa; phylum Mollusca; class Bivalvia; order Mytilida; family Modiolidae; genus Modiolus; species Modiolus philippinarum. The sequence goes on from MJUU01061161.1 coordinate 31,449, forward strand.
TCCAGAAAAGTGCTTCACACACAGTGAAAATTGATTTTTGATTATTAATTATAATCGTTGTCAAGATGTGGATCGTGTCTTTTCGGCATATATTCCATATTCTTTCTTTTCTAATAAGTTCAGCTGTGGCAGCAATCTTGGTTGATCGGTGGGGTCATTGGATATAATTCTGAAAGGAACCCACCAAGTCACCATTCTGTCAAAGTTTTGTCCATTTTTCTGGTGCAGATGCCAAAAAACATTGTGTTCTTGTAATGAATATTTATGTCTCATTAATATTTTTTATAATTCAGATAGATTTCATTCAAATACGACTTGGATAAGAAGATATTTTAAAAATTAAATTTCAAGGTATCATATTTTCAATGTTCTTTTGCTCTAGGACCATCATGAACATTTATACTATGCTTGATTTAATTCACTCAACAGTTCTCTAGATTTCCATTGGGTCAAATGAAAGAATGTTCCTAGAATGGAATGTGTTTAATAGCCTCCTAAAAGCTATTTCAGAAATTTTTTGATAGAATGACGCCTACTATGTCTTAATAAACAAATGTACCCCTCTTTCAGAAAAATACATAGGCACATATTTGGCATATATGTATTTANGCATTAGCGTAAATATTCGCAAATCCGGGGAGATGAACAAGTTTCCACGTTGACTGAATTTATAGACATTTTATATATATATATATATATATATATACTACGGTTTTTTATTATAAAGACTTGTTGACAAATTAATGTTGATTTCATTTAACTTTATACTGTTTAAAAGTTATTCAAATAAGAAATCATGCACTTGTTATTATTTCCACAAAAGTTATGAGATCTTCACAATTTAAAATGTAATCTATATCAAAGATTTTTGAAAAAAAAGGCATAAAGGCATGACTTTATGACTAATGTCATTTATAAATTGCAGATTAATCCACAGAACGATAAATAAAGGGGGCATGCCGAGCTCATCAAAAATTTAACCTGTTACTTGCATTTCTCTTTTTTAGGCTATAGTATAAGCATATGAAATGTATTATCTATGATTAATTCTACCAAGGCCATGCAATAAAATACCAATCCTCACTACTTGGCTCACTACAACAAGTCTAAAAGCATCTTATGGTGATGGTTTGCACCGATTCTGTTACTCTGTGATAAAATCTGTAAAATGAATTCACAACTTAGAAGAGAATGTGTCTGTAGGACACAAATGCCCCCGCCAAACAGGAAGTTGACATCTGACATCAATGAAATTCGCTTACAACGTACAACTCATGATGGTCAAGCAGCATACCAGATTTCAAATTATTCCCATGAGTAGTTCCTGAGAAAAATTTGACGAAAATTATTTCGGGACGGACGTATGTACGGACGTACGGACGGACACCGGTAAAACTTAATGCCCCCGATGCCTATTGGCGGGGGCATAAAAAGGGTATTTGATTTCAGATTAAAGAATGCTGTGATATAGGAAACTGACACAAAAACTGAAAAAAAAAATTTTGAGGGTTGGAGTTGGGGTGTCTGTATGATGAGATATGGTAAAAAAAAATTTAATAAAAAATAATACTTCTGCTAAGGGACTTCTGTTGGTGAATAAAGTGGAAACCAGGGAGACTTCTGATGGTGGTTGTAGAGGTAGCCAACAATACTTCTGCTAGGAGACTTCTGTTGGTGGATACAGTGGAAATCAGGGAGACTTCTGATGGTAGTTGTAGAGGTAGCCAATAATACTTCTGCTAGGAGACTTCTGTTGGTGGATAAAGTGGAAACCAGGGAGACTTCTGATGGTGGTTGTAGAGGTAGCCAACAATACTTCTGCTAAGGGACTTCTGTTGGTGAATAAAGTGGAAACCAGGGAGACTTCTGATGGTGGTTGTAGAGGTAGCCAACAATACTTCTGCTAGGAGACTTCTGTTGGTGGATACAGTGGAAATCAGGGAGACTTCTGATGGTGGTTGTAGAGGTAGCCAATAATACTTCTGCTAGGAGACTTCTGTTGGTGGATACAG
>MJUU01061164.1:32767-51145 GCA_002080025.1 Modiolus philippinarum
CCCTTATAATTCAGGTAATGCATATTGCTGATATCAAAACATTCCAAGTCCCATTTTAGACCACCATTAAAAATTGGACAGGGGTTCCCGTTATAATCTAGGTAATTCATATTGATGTAATCAATAGTCAATCTTTGAGTTTCAAGAAATTTACCCATAATCAGAATATACAAATATCTAAAAATTCCTAGCATCAAAACTGTAGGAGGAGTTTTGCGGACAAACTATATACCCTCTATGAAAAATCACCAAAAGTTCAACGATGTATATTTTTGACAAAAATGACCCAAAATCAAAATCTTTACAGCTTATGACTTTTCACTGGCAGTGTGACTGGTGCCACGCGTGGAGCAGATCATGCTAACCCTTCCGGAGTATCTGATGATACCTCAGTTTCTATGGGGATTTACACTGCTAGTGCTTTGGTTTTGTGGCGTTCTTGTTTATTTGTTTTGTCTTTGTTATTCTGTCTCAATTCGTGTTACTGTGTATTGCCGTGATTTTGGATTTATGATATTAGAATTTCCCTTTCCTTGTTCTTGCTTCGGTATCCGTTTGCCGATGTATGTACATATGATCTGCTAAACAAAAAAATTCTAGCATAAAAACTGTAGGAGGAGTTGCGCGGACAAACCATGTACCCCTCTCGGACGGACAGACGGAAGGACGGAAGGACGGACAAGGGTAAAACAATATGCGAGGGGGCATAAAAAGTGTGTTGAGGTACATAATTAGAACTATTAAGTGCAAAGAACATGTTCTAGCAATGTAAACAGTACTTCTGTGTTAACAATAAAACTATTTTTGTTACCAAATAGTATTATAGGCTTTATTTTCTAATTTTAATGAAATGCTTAATTTTTCTTCTATTTTTAGAAGTTGAGACCCTGACTTCTGTCGCACAAACCTACGAACAAAGGTTCCACCTCTTATAATTAGTTATTTATATGCTCAAAGTTTCATTTATATGTGACATTTGGTTCCGGAGATACTGTGTGGAAAGGGATAAAGGGATAAAATGTCAAATTTTTGTTCTATTTTTAGAAGTTATGACCTTGACCTTTGTGGTACAAACCTCACAATCAATAGGGTTTCTCCTCTAGTATTTAGTAATGTCTGTGCAAAGCTTCATTTAGATATGACATTTGATTCTTATGATATTTTGTGGAAACAAAAAGTTGACGCCCAGACGTCCGGACACCATTCATCACATTATAAGACGAGGTACAAAAGATAACAGGAAACAACTACATTGTACAATGGCTAAAAAAAAACAATGACATGCCACAATGTACCAAGGAAACCACATAAAAAACAAATTAAATACAAAAGACAAACGTTAACAACGATAGAAATTCAGGACATCCGGACTTGGTACCGGCACTTACAAAAAGCAAACGGTAGGGTTAATTTCGGGATATGAATTTCCAAATGTTGTGATATGGACATAAGTTGTCGAAATGCGCATATTCAGAATTTAAATTAACAGAAACTTCGGTATTTTGTTATTTATTACCACTGGGCCGATGCTTCTGCTGGTGGACTGTTAGTCCCCGAGGGCCTTCACCAACCCAGTAGCCAATAATCCGGTTCTGGCCCGAAAACCGATTTATTTGGAAATTTACAATATCTAAATGTTAGATTGTTTTTCCAAACTAAGGAGTATCTCCCTTTCGCATAGCTCTGTCCTTAGCTGATTTTATATTTACTACAATGTATATAGAACCTATTGGCAATTTGTTCTCTATAAGTTTTTACACGTTTTCGGGATATGAATTTCCAAATGTTTTGATTTGATCTGCATTGAGGAGACATAAGCTGTCGAAATGCGCATATGCAGAATCGAAATTGACAGCAACTTTGGTATTTTGTTATTTAAACCAGTTAACTGATACCCAGTTTATCTATTTCCTTAACTTATAGTTTAACTAAATACAAATAAAACCAGATTCAGGTACAGTACTAACATTAAGACCGCGATCCTGAAAAATATGGGACAAAACGTTATTTAGAATGATGGATAGAAGAATTTTCGCCGCTAAGCTGTAGACCAGCTAAAGGAACATAGTGTGCTAATAAAACATCGTCGTTTTCCGAAGGGTTTGGATAAGAATCATCATGTCTTTTAGAAGACATCGGAAGCTGGACAGCATGTTTACACAAAAAAAGAGCTTAAGCTTATGTTATTTTGAATGATTACCTTGAACATATAGCTGCAAAGTGATTGTGTTATTCCTGGAAGTATCATTCTGATATGTTGCTAAACAAATGTATACCCCACTGTCCTCGTTTCTAACTGAATCAATTTCAATATTCTGTCCCGTAATAATGTTTGTGTAAGTCCCATTGACTAAGCGTTCCCAGCTAAATAAACATTCAGGATAGCAGGAAGCAGAACATGTTACTGGACCAAATCTGTTACCTTTTGTCACATTTACAGACCTGTCAAATACTGATAACGTCATATGATCTGGTCCATCTGCAGAAAATAATCACAATATACTGTGGATGTACTGACTTATCACATGGGACATATTGATTTTGCTTACTTTGAGGTCACAGAATATAAGAAAATATACCTATATGTATATGGAACAATCAATACACAGTCGTGAGAATTAACAAACCGAGAAAAGGCGTCAACAGTTTTAAATTGAAAAGCAATCATCGTGCAAAGTTGACTCCAGAAACTACTTAGCGCTTGAGTTTTGTGAACAATAAAACCTGTTTACTACGCCCATTTCTTTTGAAATGTCTGTACCAAGTAAAGATTTTTGCTGTTTACAATTTCTCTAGTGGCAACCACTTCTGACAATTCAGAATATTTTATTAGCCTCATTTTACACTGAGCATTAATTACACAAGGACTTGTGATTTCAAAAATATAATAAAAATTGCAAAATCAAAATTGAAAAGTTTCCTTACAATCTTACATTAAATACGTTTTAAAATTAGAATAAAAATGAAGTATTGTGAAATTGGATGTAATAATGGACTTATTGGAAAGTCATTATGAGTATTTTTGCAAACCATAAAGGCTATCTTTTTGCATTTTTATGTATCCAAAGTATGTAATAGAAAGGGCATACTGTACCAACTTTATGTTATGTTTCGATCCTTATCATTGAAAAAAACATTAAATATTTTTTTTCTTCAGAAACAGAATTTACTATTTTTCTTCATATTACTACTTCTACAGTTATCTGTTTCGTCCCACAAGATTGATTCTAAGAAAATTGACGCAAGTAAATGCCTACTTATGTAATGTGAGATTTAATATTTAAATTTCCCAATTTGATTTTTGAAATAATGGTCATTCGGATCTCTTTTATCTGTAAAATCTTAATATTGTTCTGTTTTCAGAGTTCCGCGAGGGTATTCACAAGCTCAATAGTCAGACTTGTCTGACATGAAAATTTTACCTTGCGTTTTATAGAAATTTACTGCTTTTATCAAAATTCTAACCACTTAAAATACTGAGGCTTCATTCTGTGTATTGCACTCGGTAGATGTCCTTTGTGCTGAGTTTGGCTTCCTATTTCGATATTTTTGGATATGAGTACTTCTTTTTGGACTACTATTGGATTATGGCTTTCCATATTTTTTTATTTTAATGCTGCTGATGAGAGGTTACTCCTTGAAACGCGTGTACAGCATAACGAAATTTACTGTGTTTATGCAACTTCGGTATTTTGTGGTATTTTTTGTCGATTTATACAGCTCAAGCAATTTGAAATTCAAAGTTCATATCTTTGTAAAGTAAGTGAGAACCGAACCCTCAGTTTAAACGAACAATCCAAGGACAATGGCAACATCGGCAAAAGAAAGAAACAAAGACATAACATGAGCAGGCACAGAAAAAATGAAGACACACACATATACAAAATGAAAAAACACGGACCCAATAAAAACCATGAGTGAGATCAGGTGCACTTATAGAGTAAGCATCTCCTGCTTCTTATAATACACCCGCCGTGTTGAACATGTCAACTCCGGTAGTAAAGTCAAAAAAAACATTCTTGGCAAAAAGAAAAATCTGTTATATTTGGGAAACAAATGTCTCATAGCGGTCCACAATATCGTGATGTCGACCGTAAAACTTCTGTAATAATGACTTCAATTTATGGATAATATACCCTTGGTTTAGTAGCCTATTTGTAAGCAAACGAGCTCTATCCTGGTAGTCACTGTATCGACCAAAGACCGTAGAATAACGAATGAGTTAGGAGATTTAAACTCCATATGCTTGTTCTTCTGGAATGTTGATGCAAAGAAAAGGGAAGTAGATGTAAAAGGGGACCAAACGTTTTGAGTTTATACTCTTAGATTATTGTAAGTTTTACATAAAAAATAACTTAAGAGTATATAGCCTACTTCTCCATATTTAAAACAGAAATGATTTTTTCTGACGCAGCCCCGACCCGATGCTAACATGTGAATCAAAGTTCATGAAAGCACTGATATACAATAAAACAGCGAGTTAAAGACCCTAACAATTATATATAGGAACCACTGCTGTTTCAAATAACAATAAGAAATGGATTCTACCTCGAGTAACTTTTGTGTTTGCATGCAATCACAAATCACTTGCTTTTTTTTTCTTTTTTTTTCTTCTGAATTTGTCCGACGCGATTTACGGAGACCACTTACCTTAACGTATTGAAACCTCACAGGAGTTAGATCGCCCACTTAATGTGCAATCGAGTGTCGAAAATTTAAAATTGCCGGGTTCATTGGTCACCTTGAACTCTGACCTCAGACCTCATAACTGGTTAACAAAGGAAACTGTATAAGATAGCTGAGTAAGTGTAATGACAAAAATGTGTGTTAGGTCAGGATGGACCTTCGTTTTATTTAGACCGAAAATCTTCGATGAACCATACATAAATTATGCAACTTGAAAGTCTTGTCATATTTTTAAGTATGTTTTTTTCGATTAAGGGATAGAAACCGGGTACAGTTCAAACCTGTCATTGGATTAACTCATAAACAGTAAAAGATATCTCGTAACATGTAATGGCAATACTGTGTGTCTTGTGAAGATCTACATTTGTTACTTAAGTCCAAATAACAAAATACCGAAGTTACTGTAATTTATTTTCTGCATATGCGAAAAATAATTTGACCAACCGTTTTCGGCCTATAGAAAAAACAACATAAAACCAATATGAAAACCGATTTTTCCATATTCGATTCTAGTTTTTTTTTCTTTTTTCCTTTTTTTTTGCTTATAGCTCAAATACCGTTGAAGATACAGAGCAACATTAAAAAAAATGCTCAGGAAGACAGTACCTTCAAAATTACGAAAAGGTCAAAGGTCAATGTCATTCAAAAAAGTTAATTTCACGTTGAAGTATAAATAAATATGCATTTGAAGCTTAGAATCTTGCCTTTAATATCCTTTCAAACGAATATTGAACCAAAAACGATGAAACTTTGAATTCCAAAAATCTAAAATCTAAAATCACGGCAATTCATATCCAACACGAATTAAGACAGCATGAGAAAGACAAAACAGATAAACAAAAATGAACAATAATGCCACAAAACTAAGCACTGGCAGTCTGAACCCCTAACAAAAACTGAGGTATCATCAGGTACTCCGGAAGGGTAAGCATGATCTACCACGCGTGGCAACCGTTACACTGTGAGTAAAAGGGAATTTATGCAAAGTTTAATTTAAATAGACGCAAAAGCGTAAAATAATCAACCTTATTCAATATCTCTGGAAATGCTTTGTACAAATTGATCATATATTGTTGAAATGCCCAATTCAATGGGGGGAAGGAACTTTTACGAAAACGAAAATCCTAAATGGCCGCAGTTTTGATAGAGCTGCCAAAAAAATGCAAAAAAAATATAATAAATTTCAACTTCATCCAATCTCAACGAAACAACAGCAGTAGAATATCGAATGAACAAGGAAAGCGTTGACTACAAAAATCGAAGTCCAAAGACATGGCAAAAACGGTAACAGATAAAACAAAGACAAATTGATTTGTAGGCAGAATTTAACACTGCGAACAAGATGAAATTGAAAAAAAATCATAAGAAGCAATAAAGGGATATGAAGTAAATGTACATGAGACAATGTCTCAATAAATACATGATAAAACAAAGCAATGCAACAACGCTTTTATTGTTGTTCTTCATCTTCATAATGGCCATTTCAAAGATGGCTACGAAAATACGTCAAAATTATATTTTTTTTTTAATTTCGATGTCGAATGAGATTTTAAAGACTATGAAAACTGCAAGTTCCGGTTCCGTTTTTTGCCATGTTATTTTATAATTACAAGTCCCAGAATTCCAAAATGTGCGGGAAAGTTCTGTTTATTCAAACTGCGATGTGACATATCTCTTTATTTTGCAAAACATTACATTTTCTTAATCACAAGAAGCACTGTTGGTCTTAATTTTCTTTCAGATTAAATTATGTATGTAACTGATTGTACTCTAGCGAAAGTGAAAGAACATCACTGTTGTCAGTCGTGATTTCATCATTAAAGTAAACAATGCACTAAAGTAATGTATTATCTTATGTATTCTATAGATACTTTATCAATATGGGTCTGTGTAAAGCATCCTTCCTTCCCAGTCTTTTGATTCAGCCTGAAACTAATAGTTGTCCCAGATTGAGCGTGAAGCATGATTATTAATTTTGAGGGAAAATGGATTGTAGGATTCAAATATCTAAATTTCAGATTGAAAAACTAAAAAGAAGAGAATGATTGCATTGAATAAAGAAATTTTATTCAAAGTTTGCTCCAATTAAGGGGATTAAGCCTGATGACGTTTGGTCACCTTAAGCCCCCGCCTAAAGCATGCAGAAAAATAATTTCTTTATTATAACTAACAAATCATTGCTGTGTGAAATATGTCAAACATAGCTCAAACGTCTTGGCCGAGTTAAAAGTTGCAATGAAAAAAGAATGACTCTCAATAGTTATATGTGTTGTTTTACTTAAGGCTTGCAAATTTCATAGGTATGGTAAAATTTTGAGGAATATATTGTTATTTGTTAGTTGGTTGGTTCATAAAATGTCATTCTGACCTTATTCTTACAGATTTCACGGGAATGGAAATAGTTGCGATTAATAATTATGAACTTTTGAGGCTGTCTGTGGTCAGGTTGGGTCGTAAAATGTCATTCTGATCCTATGCTTGCAGATATCATGGTGGTGGAAATAGTTGAGATTAATAAAAATGATCATTTATGGCTATCTGTAGTCAGGTTTGGCCATTAAATATCATTCTGACCCTATGCTTGCAAATTTCATGGCTGTGGAAATAGTTGCAATCAAAATTGATAATCATAAATGGCTATATGTGGTCAGGTTTGGTCATGAAATATTATTCTGACCCTATGCTTGCAGATTTCATGGCTGTGGAAGTAGTTGCGATTAATAAGTATGATCATTTATGACTACCTGTATTCATATTTAGTCATAAAATATCATTCTGACTCTATGCTTGCAGATTTCACGATTGTGGAAATAGTTGATATTAATAATTTTGATCATGTATGGCTATCTGTGGTCAGATTGGGTCATAAAATGCTATTCAGACCCTATGTTTGCAGATTTCATGACTGTGGAAATAGTTGTGAGAAAAAGCATATGACCATTTATGGCTATCTATGGTCAGGTTGCATACATTTCGCACTTAAAAAAAATTAATAAAGTTGTGTCTCTATGTTGAAAATCAACTTCTGATTTCTTCTTGTTTCGTCAGCTTGTCATTTTAATATTTTTAACAGCTGAATAAACATTTGATCCATATAATCATACACTAACGTTAAATTCTATATAGAAATCATATCTTTAAATATTCAGTCCTACAACTCATACTTTAAAATCTCACGAACCCCTGTATGAAATCTGTAAGTATATAACAAATACCGGAAACGGAACTTGCAGTATTCATAGACTTTAAAATCTCATACAACATCAACAAAAATTGATTTCGAGGTAGATTTGGACACTTCGAACAAAATGGAAGCATGGAATAGGCTGCCTTGGTCGACACCAGCTATTGCTGCCAATTCCTAATGAAGTTTTTCTTCTTGTCTATTCGCCAACATTTTTCCGACCATTTTCTGAGAGACTACTAATCCAATCTTCACCAAATTTCAAAGGAAAATTGCCCCCGCTAAACCAAATCATGAAATTTTCAAACTCACACCGGTTGCCATGGAAATAGAAAAAAGCGAGAAATTAAAAGTGTCCAGAATGGGATGACAGTAGAATACCGAAGGAACAAAGGAGTAGAGTTTACAAAAATCGAAGTCCAAGACATGGCCAAAACGAGGACACAGAAAATAATGACGTTAGACACAGAAAACAATGACGTTAGACAAAGAAAACAATGACGTTAGACACAGAAAACAATGACGTTAGACAAAGAAAACAATGACGTTAGACAGATACAAAGCATAGAAATAGAAATCACAACATTCAAAACAAATGCATTCACAGTGTGAACTCCAGTGAAACTGAGAGTGACATCAAGTGCTCTGGGAGGGTAAGCATATCCTGTCCTGTTAACAGCACCCGTCACACTGTGAGTAAATCTAGGAAAATGTCAAAATCGGTGGTCAAATCCGGAAGACGTGAATTCTTTCAATAATGTTATGGTGACGGCCATATAATTTCTTGAGGGATGAAATTAACATATGTTGAACAAATCCCTGACTAAGCAGCTTTTGGGATAGTGTTTTACCTGATCTCACCCATGGTATATGTGTCTTCATTTTTCTTTTTTGTCTCGTACTCAAGTGGTGTCCTTGTTTCTTAGTGTGTCCGATGTTGCCATTGTCCATGGATTTTTCGTTCTTTTGGTTGACGGTTCGGTTCACGTTTACTTTTTGCTCTACTCAAAAAATCACAATACAAACTACACACTCGACAGTAACGAATCAACTGTGAAATGTACACGCCATATAGCTTGTCATATAGCTTACATTTTAAACGTCCATCTTCGTCAATATAAAACAAAAGATCTAGGTACGAAGCTGTAGTAGGTGTATCAGTTGTTTCTTTAATTTCAAGCTCATTGGGATAGATATGATATATATACTCCTTAAATTTAGGATTATAAAGAGAAAGTTAATCGTCTATGTAGCTGAAATTATAGGACTAGGCTAAATTTTTTTGTTTTCTTTGTGTAAGCCCTAGTAAAAACTTGAATTCGTAAGAGTAAAGGATAAGGTCAGCTAAAAGCGGCGCATAGTTAGTTTCCATAGGAATCCCTATTGTCTGGTGGGAAATCCGACATCCGAATTCGACAAAATTTTGTCGATTAAAAATTCTAACATTTTGATTACGTCAGTCTCAGTGTACTTCTTATTTGAATCAGTGTGGTTCTTAACAAAAATATGTCTTGCCTTTCCCTACTTCTAAATAGGTGTATCTGCGTTCTAATTTTTTGAGAGAAAAATTGATATATTAAATCTGCAATTACTGTTTTCAGATTATTGTGTGGAAGGGTTGTATAAAAAAATAGCAGAGTCAAAAGTTTGAATGCTATGGCAATAGCTAAGATTGGTTGATGATAGCTGTTCAATAAGGGCTTTGGAATTATGAACAATTTACATTTGATTCACACCGCTTGTGGAGTAAGCTTAATCACAGTAATTTTTCAGGCCATCTCTGACTGCGGTCAACAAAGTAGTGAGGAGCTGTGAAAGGGGTTTAGTGGTGCATCTGGAAGACCCGGCAATGAATCTCTGTTTATATGGATTCTTATGAAGTTTATGTACCCAGTAGATATAATGGAGTTGATTGTTTTCATCGTTGGCATTTATGCCGAATGATGCTAAAACTGAAGTTTTAACAATATCATCCCTCGATATTGTAGTAGATATATAAGAAGGGTTTCCAGATGAATAATATCGATGCCAATCTCCTTCATAAGGCAGTAGAGATAGTGTTTCTTACACACAAACAGTATATTGTTAAAAGCTTTGTCTGCAGGGACAATGAAGTAATTTTCATGGAGGTTGGTCAGAGTTCTTCCTACGATCTTCAAATATACTGGGATTTCATGATTTCAATGCTGTTTTAAGCGCCGGATGCGATTTACAATTAATGACTTTATGGACCTGATCCAGTCGGACAATAACTCAACGTTTTCATTCTCTTTCTTTGCCCCCTTCCTAGCATAGTCTTCAACTGCATCCTTCAAAATCTTGAAATTGTACTTCCAGTTGATGTTCTGGGGCTCACGGAATTTGGGCCTTTTTGAGAAGATATGTCGTAGTTTGAAGTTGTCTACTATATCTTGGTCACCAGTTATAACGTGTCCAGCCGGACTATAATTGAATTGGGAAGAGGAGCAAGCACACTCAGGTGGTTTGGCTTTAAAGTCATCAATTTGAAAGTCACTCTACAAAAAGATTGCATAACATGTGGGGAATTGGTTTGTAAAAAATGTGACCGTTGCCATGGAAATGGAAAAAGGCTGGAGTAAACACAGTGTTCAAAAATGAATAAAACTCAACAGAAAGGTTGCTTTGTACATATCAAAGTAATTTGTAGTCCTAATTTCCGATTTTGGAGTTCATTTAAGAGACTTTTGTAGCAGCATCCTGGTAAGGTAATACATTTTCAGCATTTATTTTCGAAAATGCAACTATGTGTTTTCATTCTTGATGAAATATGGTCGACGAGAATAAGAACTTAAACAAATGAACTTGTTTGTTTCGTGATTTGTACTTTGACAATTAGTTCCTTCATATGTTGTTCATAGTTTTCTGTGATTTAATGTTATATTGTCGATACCCGAAAAAAATTAATTAAACTAGTAAAACAAATACTCACAATACGGATCTAAGATAACATCATCACTACCGATCGAAGATTTCCCATTTTCGTTAATTGTTGTACAGAATACTATTTTCCCTTTATCAGATTTCTCAACCGGGTCAATAATGAGAACGTCGGTGTAAACGGTACTGTCCACTGACCAGTTGTAGTACAGATTTACAGAAACATAAGATGGCCACCGTTGGGCTTGCGAGCTGCACTTAAATATGGCTTTGCTTCCAACAAATGGATTGGCTCCAGTTGATGTGATATTTGGCTTTATTGGTTGATCTGAATTTAAAACAAAAATTAAAAAAAAATAGCAAATTCCGAAATAAACAATAAATTTTGCTGTTCTGTACACGTGTCTAAAGGCGTAGCGATCATGATGACAGTAGGGTATATGAAGGTGCTTTAATATTTAAACGGCATAAAATAGATAGATACTGTAATATAGAGCTCTGTGTCAATATACGAGTTGGTTTCTAATTTTACCACTGACAATCGTTCATGTATACAGACATTTTGGATTAACAATGACTGGATATGGAGTAAATTGTATGACATTTAGTAATGAAGGAATAAGAAGGGAAACGGGGAATGTGTCAAAGAGACAACGACTAAAAGGGGAGCAATAACAACTCAAAGCCACCATAAGATCTTCAATGAACGGTGAGGAAACCCCACACCCAACGGTAGGTCGGAGTTGGCCCCTAAATAAAGAGTAATCAAGTTCAGCGAAATAAGCATCATCCTAAACTCCGATAGACATAAAGTGAACTAACTAGAAAAGGACAAGACACACAAAGGCTTAATAAATTTCCTGACTTAGGACAGGCGCAAACCTATGTATTATCGCAATCCATTTTGCATTATTATGCATCATATATCGTTGAATTTAATTCCTAATGTAATGTTATGATTGCAATGCTATTCAAACATTTTGTGATTGGAACAAACGTCAAAGTCTTAAAATACTTTAGTATTTTGAAAATCGAATTAAAATAAATCTTCAACCTACAAAGATAAAAAACAATGATAAATTTCAAAGTATTTGCGAGTATACTATTACGTGTTATATGTGTTTTACAAAACTGTTCGAGTTAAACTTATAAAGCATTGTGGTGTTCAATTCCTGATAGTTGCAATTTGCTCTATTTCAAAATTTTCTGGTTTACCTTTCTCTTTCCCACAAATTTTCCTCTTTGATTTCCCATTTTTGAAAAATCCCTTAATTTTATAATAAAAAAAGTACTCAATCACGTATAAAAAAAACTAGTCATTATACCTGCTACTACTAGAAGTGCACATCCGTCAATATAAGTCGATGTTGGGCTTGCCATTGATTTATAGAGACCAGCGTCGCTATGGCTTGCTTTGGCTAGTGAAAACTGTATACGAAGTCCTGTTTTAATCAACGAACTGTATTTTGAACCTTCACTCTGCTGGACACCTCCAGAGAAAATTACGATATTTTCTAATGATTTGCTATGGAAAAGCACGTCAAATTGGGATCGATCAACATCGGTTGTCCACGATACATTTACTGTATTATCCTTTTCAGCATTAATTAGATTATCTAAAAACATATTAATTGAATGATCATGAAAGTTCAAAATGTATCTTTGAAAATCATTTGAACGTTTTAAACTTATTTATTTTTGAAACACCTTTAAACGTATTTACTTTTGAAACACCTGCAGCAAGTATATAAGTGATTTTCTTTAGTGTCCGTTTTATGTATTTGCCTGACAAATTATAATATCTCATCAATACATATTAAACATATATAAAAAAACTTTTATCTTCTATTATCTGAAACAAGATAGTTAACTTGAATGATTAAGAAGGAAAAAAAGCAAGAGAAATAACATAAATATCACTTACATATAACCAAATACCGATGCCACTGTGAATTTATTTTCTGCATATGTGCATTTCGACAACTTATGTCTCATCAGTGCAGATAAAATCTTAACGATTCTAAGGCCAATTACTCAAAGATGTTCAAAAACTGATAGAGAACAAACAGCCAATATGATCTAAATGTATAGCCAAATTAGATACATTTATCTTTTTGAGTCTATAATAGCGATAGTATAAATGGAATAAGTTACTTGCTCGTTGTAATAGGCTTTATGGTGACTTAAAGATATACATTTTAAAAAATCTATCTTTTCACATCAATGATTATCGGAAAGAGTTAAACATAAAAAAATGAAGAATGTGTCAATGGGACACGGATGCCCCCGCCTCCTTGCAATTGAAACCCTTAAATTAAAGGCATACTTATGTACAATATATATATATATATTAAATAATTATGAAAAGGGATCTTTCTCCTGTGATAAATAGCCACTGGAACTGGTTCGGTTTTGATATAATGTGTAGTTCCAACAAATAATCTGAGAAACACTCTTATATGTAATACTAATCTATTTTTAGCAACTGTGACCTTGACCTTGGGGGAATCAACCCTAAAATCTATGGGATTATATTTTTTTGTAATAAGTAGTTTGGTTTTGGTCAGATGCAGGGTACTCAAGTTATCATCCGGAAACCAAAATTTTATTAAAATTTTAGTCTATTTTTAGCAACTGTGACCTTGACCTTGGCGGTACCATCCCGGAAATCCATAGGCTTCTGTATTGGATGATAAGCAACCAAGTGACCAAGTTTGGTTTTGATCCGATGTAGTATACTCAAGTTATCATCCTGAAACGAAAATTTTATTGAAATTTTAGTCTATTTTTGGAAACTGTGACCTTGACCTTGGGAATACCAACCCGGAAATCGATACAGTTCTGTCTTGGGTGAAAAGCAAGTATGTGACCAAGTTTGGTTTTGATCCTATGTAGTATACTGAAGTTCTCATCCGAAAACCAAAATTTTACAGAAATTAAACTCTTTTTTTAGCAACTGTGACCTTGACCTTGGGGGTACCAACCCGGAAATCGAAAGGGTTCTGTCTTTGGTGATAAGTAAGCATGTGATAAAGTTTGGTTTTGATCCTATGTAGTATAATTAAGTTATCATCCGGAAACCAAAATTTTATTGAAATTTTAGTATTTTTTGTAGCAACTTTGACCTTGACCTTGGGGGTACCATCCCGGAAATCCATAGGCTTCTGTATTGGGTAATAAACAACCAAGTGACTTAGTTTGGTTTTGATCCGATGTAGTATACTCAAGTTATCATCCTGAAACGAAAATTTTATTGAAATTTTAGTCTATTTTTGGAAACTGTGACCTTGACCTTGGGAGTACAATGTACCAACCCGGAAATCGATAGAGTTCTGTCTTGGGTGAAAAGCAAGTATGTGACCAAGTTTGGTTTTGATCCTATGTAGTATACTGAAGTTTTCATCCGAAAACCAAAATTTTACTGAAATTTTACTCTATTTTTAGCAACTGTGACCTTGACCCTGGGGGTACCAACCCGGAAATCCATAGGCTTCTGTATTGGGTAATAAGCAATCAAGTGACTTAGTTTGGTTTTGATCCGATGTAGTATACTCAAGTTATCATCCTGAAACGAAAATTTTATTGAAATTTTAGTCTATTTTTGGAAACTGTGACCTTGACCTTGGGAGTACAATATACCAACCCGGAAATCGATAGAGTTCTGTCTTGGGTGAAAAGCAAGTATGTGACCAAGTTTGGTTTTGATCCTATGTAGTATACTGAAGTTTTCATCCGAAAACCAAAATTTTACTGAAATTTTACTCTATTTTTAGCAACTGTGACCTTGACCCTGGGGGTACCAACCCGGAAATCGAAAGGGTTCTGTCTTTGGTGATAAGTAAGCATGTGACAAAGTTTGGATTTGATCCTATGTAGTATAATTAAGTTATCATCCGGAAACCAAAATTTTATTGAAATTTTAGTCTTTTCGTAGCAACTGTGACCTTGACCTTGGGGTTACCAACCTGGAAATCAATAGGATTCTGTCTTTGGTGATAAGTAAGTATGTGACAAAGTTTGCTTTTAATCCGATGCAGGATACTCAAGTTATCATCCGGAAACCAAAAAGATGGACGTACGGACGTACGGATCAGGGTAAACCTTAATGCCCCCGACCGCCTAGCGGCGGGGGCATAAAAACATCAGCTACAATTATGACGTTTGACTCGGATTTTTAAACATGATAATCACTGGCTTGAAAATGACAGATAAATTCTAAATATGATGATAGTTTTCAAGTTTTTTTAAACTTCTTTCCCTTATCAATATTATGACGTACCGGAAACTTAAAGTGTTTTTAGGAAAGAATTACGGTTAAAAATTGTTAAGAAAACTAATAACTTTATTTTAGAGATCCGAAATAAAAATATATTTAAGGTATATATTGTTACTTGGAGACAATTCATGACTTTTCTAATATCCAGTCGAATTGTGAGATTTCTCATTTCCATATTTTGGAAATTTCTTTGATCTCCAACGGACAAAGAGTGTCAGGATTAGTATCAGAATTGCAGAAAATATTTTCTCCAATTCTCTGTATGTTACAACAAGTTCATTGAAGTGGTAGGTATGGTAAGGGCCTTATGTGTCCTAAAATATATTTGTTTGAATTCAAGTATTAGTGTTAGACTAAAGCAGAATGGACAAAATGCACATTTTGTTGGAAAATGACAAACTTGAAATTTTTTTTGACTATTTTTTCAAAATAAGAAACATAAAAAGCGTACATGAACCACTATTCAGTTGATTTATACTAATGAGTGGCCCTTGAATGCTCTCAATATTTCCGAAAAGGAAAATAATTCGAAAAAACACAAAATTGGTTTTATTTCTTTGAAAACTTTCAAAAGTAGCTTTTTCATAACGTCAGGCCTGTACTTATTGTCACGGCTCATTGAAGCGGCTATGTTGAAGATCTTAAACAACGACAGTAGAATACCAAAGGAACAAAGGAGTAGTATTTACAAAAATCGAAGTCCAAAGACATGGCAAAAACCAGAACACAGAAAACAATGTCGTTAGACAGCTACAAAGCAAAGTAATAACATTTAAAACCAAGGCATTCACAGTGTGAACTCCCATGGTACTGAGAGTGATATCAGGTGCTCCGGAAGGGTTAACAGCACACATCACACTAAAAATGGGCCAATCCAGAAAAAGGTAAAAATCGGTGTAGTCAAATCCGGGAAGACGTGAATCTAGCTGAATATATCCGCTTTCATTTTGGAAACTGACACGTCATATCTTTCAATAATGTTATGGTGAAGGCCCTAAAATTTCTTGACGGATGAAATTAACATAGGCTGAGCAATTCCCTGACAAAACAGTATTTGTTACAGTTTTTTGCTCTGTTAAACAAAAATACTGTACAAATGACATGCTCAACAGTATCGAATCAACTGTGAAATGTACACTCCATAGGCTGGGGAGGTAGGTATGTTGCTGCTAACAAAGGGAAAGTTCACAATTGGGAAGCTAAAATCATCACGCTTGTCATATAGCTTAGATTTCAAACGTCCATTTTCTTTAATATACAATAAAAGATCTAGGTACGAAGCTGAATTTCGAATTTTTGATACTGCTCGTAGAGTAAGCTTTACTCTATCGGTGCACCTGATCTCACCCAGGGTTTTTATTAGGTCAGTGTTGATCATCTTTCTGTGTGTTTATCTTCATTTTTCTTTTCTGTGCCGTACTCATGTTGTGTCTCTGCTTCTTTTTTTTTGTTTCCGATGTTGCCATTGTCCTTGGATTGTTTGCTTTGGATTGACGGTTCTGTTCTCACTTACTTTATGACAGTAATTTTTTCAAGCCATCTTTGAATGCGGTCAACAAAGTAGTGAGGAGCCGTGAAAGAGGTTTAATGGTGCATGTGGACAACCCCGCAATGAATCTTTGTTTGTATAGATTCTTATGAATCTTAGGTACCCAGTAGATGTAAGTAAGTTGATTGTTTTGATCATCGGCTGTGATGCCAAAGGATGCTAAAACAGAAGTGTGATTTTAAACAATCTCGTCCCTCGGGCTATAAGTAGGGTTTCCAGATGAACTGTCGAAGCCAATCTCGTTAACAATGCAGTCGACATACTATTCTTCACACGAACAGTTTGTTGTTAGAAGCTTTGTTTGCAGGGACAACGACATAATTTTCATGGAGGTTGGTTAGAGTGTTTACCACGAGATGATCTTCAAATATACTGGGATTTCTGAATTTCATTGTTGATTTCAAGCGATTTATACGATTCATGATAACTGACTTTATGGACATGACAATGTCTCAACGTCCTTTCTTTTTTTTCTTGCCCACTTCCTAGCATAGTCCTCAACTGCATCCATCAGAATCTTGAAGTTGTACTTCCAGTTGATGCGCTGGGTATCACGGAATTAGGACCTTTTGAGAGGATGTCTCATAGTTTGATGTTGTCTCCAGTTATAACGTGTCCAACCGGACTATAATTGAATGGGGAGAGGAGCAAGCGCAATAAGGTGGTTTGGTTTTAAAGTCATCAATTTTGAAGTCACGCAATTCCCGCTTTTAATTGAAAATAGAATTTGCAATTGGTTTAGTGTAGGAATATGAAATTAGTGGAATTTCCGAAAGGAGAAATGTCTTTACCTAATCCAACCAGAAAGAAGTTCTAAACATAAAAATTCGCAATGTTGTATTGTTAAATGGTTCCGGCAAATCAGTCCGTATCATCTCCCTTTTCTATATACATAGAGCTTGCTTCCTGGCATTTGCGTGTATAATGGGATTAAATACAAAAAAATACCGAAGTAAATCTGATATTCTTGATAAAATATTATTCCGTACTTTTTACACACACACTTTATAAAAAAAATGGATCATGAAATTTTATTCCGTACCTAAGATAATGTTTTTACGCAATAGTTTAAAATCATGTATTAATTGGTGGCATAAAGAGTTTACATCTCCCAACTCATTCGCTACTCAAGGGCCTGTGGTTGATACAATGACGTCCTTGATAGAGCCGGATTGCTCAAATATAGGTAACTTACACAAGGGTATACAATCCATCACTTTAAGTCATAACTACAAAAGTTTTACAATCGACATCAATACGGGTTATCCGTTTCCCAGATGACAACATATCTTTCCTGATCAGTTCCCCCAGTTTCCTCTACCCGATTTTAATTTACTTCAGGATTAGACGTGTCCAACAGGGCGGGTATCTGATAAGAAGCAGGAGATGCTTACTCTACCGGTACCCATGGTTTCATTAATTGTTTTAATATAGGTCCATGTTGTTATCTGTATGTGTTTTCTGTGCACTTCTTGTCTAGTTGAATGATAAAAATTGCATTATTTTGACGCAGTAGTCATAGTGTTGATTAATTATGGTTAAAATTCTGGATATTAATCACTCCAATGTTTTAGCGAGGTAATGAGAATTTTATTACTTATAGATAATTTCCATAGAACCATATTATTCAGAAAAAAAACTCCTCAACGCATTCTCTTTGAAATTCAAACGGAAACTCAAATATACTCAGAGTGAAACTACGTGTCCATGGTGTCAGCTGGAATGTTTTTCGAGGAAGTCGTTTATAGTCCGTGGGCTGGAAACACTTTCCGTGCACCCCCCCCC
>MJUU01061165.1:0-33597 GCA_002080025.1 Modiolus philippinarum
AGTTTCAGAGGAGAAGATTTTTGAAGAAAAGTTTACGACGTACGGACGACGGACGGACGACGGACGACGGACGCCAAGTGATGGCAAAAGCTCACCCTGGCTTTAGCCAGGTGAGCTAAAAAGCAAATTGCTGCTGATTTTGGTATTCCAATGTCTACTCTTTCAACATGGTTAAAAAAAGTGAAGACATAAAAACAAAATATCTTTCTGGTGAGATGGGTGCACAGAGAAAAAAATGTAGAACTGTTAAATTTCCTGAAATTGAGGAAGCATTGTTAAAATGGTTTAAAACTGTAAGAAATCAAAATGTTGCTACATGTATATCTGGTGATTTATTAAGAGAAAAGGCTAGGTTTTTTGCTACAAATTTGGGAATTTCAGAAAATGACTTTGAATGTTCATCATGTTGGTTAGAGAGATTTAAGTCACGCCATAATATCACCTTAAAGAAAGTTTGTGGTGAATTAAATCTTTAGATGAAAATTCTGATGAAATTAATGATTGGAAAATTAAATTAGCAATTATATTGAAAAATTATTTACCAGATCAAATCTATAATGCAGATGAAACAGGTTTATTCTTTAGACTGATGCCCGATAAAACACTTGAATTTAAAGATGTAAAATGCCATGGTGGCAAACAAAGTAAAGATAGGCTTACTGCTTTGGTATGTTCTAACATGTCTGGAAATGATGAGTTACCAATTCTTGTTATTGGCAAGTAAAAAAATCCACGATGCTTTAAAAATGTCAAATCTCCAACTGAATATCAGGCTAACAAAAAGGCATGGATGACTTCAGAAATTTTTACAAATTGGCTTCATAAATTAGACAAATTAATGACAAAAAGAAAAAGATCAATAGTAATGATTGTGGACAATTGTCCAGCTCATCCAAATGTGCCAGGCTTAAAGTCAATTAAATTGGTGTTTTTACAACCCAACACTACAAGTATCACTCAGCCAATGGATCAAGGTGTAATCAGAAATCTAAAATTGCATTATAGAAAGCTAATCATTAGCTCTTGATTCAAAAACAGAATTTTCGGTCACTGTGCTTGACGCACTTAGAATGTTAAACAACGCCTGGGGTAGAGTAACAACTGAAACAATTGCCAATTGTTATAAGCATGCCGTTTTCCAGTCTTCTGACCCAGTTCCCGACAACGATAGCGACGATGAAATCGACCATGATATCCCACTATCACAACTACGCAGGATTGGCCTTTCCTCCAATGTGAACTTTGACGCCTATGCAACAGTAGATGACAACGTGTCAACATCAACTCAGATGACCGACAACGATATTATCGAAGACATTATTTCATCTAGAAATGCCGCAGAATCAGTCACTAGCGACGAAGAAGATGAACCAGCACCAAAACGACCACCAGTTGCCGCTGTTATGTCCGCATTAGACATTATCACTGCACAACTAGAATTTCTGAATAACTCCAGTGTTGCAACAAAGAAATTTAATGATGTGTCAAATTTCATAATGAAGATTATGTATAAAACAAAGTGACATTTCAGAGTTTATGACACCCAGTACGTCTGCAGAATAGAGCTTTTATGTAGTGACTTTAAATTGTGAAATTGTTTTCTCATTCACAAATGTTATTGTTATTGTTCATATAGTGCTTGATCATTTAAAATTGTAATAAATTTTGTAATCGTTTATTATCTTTTTTTTATGCAGTATCTTAGTCTTTAACACATTTGAAACAAGTTTATATGCTTCTGACAACTTAAAATTACGCTTTGAATTTGAACTTAAAAAGCGTAATTTTCGGTCATCATTAGAAAAAAGTAACTACGACAATATAAAAACTATTTTATTCAACATTATTCAAACAACATAGAAACATAGAAAAACAAGAATTCATCAAAGTACAAACAATAACAAAAATAATTTACGACAACCCAGTATACAAAGAATATGTAACCGGATCCAGTTGTGCTTATTTTGTCATGCTCATCCATGGTTATCTCCCCTTTCTGCTGCTCGAACTTCATTGATTTCGTTAAGTCGAACTTTTTTCTGGTCCCTCTAATTTCGAGATAACGAGAGTCAACTGTATATTTTAAAAAGGGGACCACACAAGGAATACTATGACAAAGTTTGATTTCAATTAACAAAGTACATGTAATTTCAAAGAAGGTCTTTCAATGTGTTTTCCAATACAGTACAATATTAAACTGTCCCTGGCTGGTGCCTATCTTGGATCTGATTCATAAGGGACCAACTAAGGACAGTTGTGACCAAGTATGGTTTCAATTGGCAAACAGACAGACGGTAAGTACAGTAGTCCCTCTCTTGAGAGGCCACCCTACTGCAATGAAAAACTGGCCTTTGAAATGAGGTGGCCTTCCATGAGAGGATTCTCTCTGACCATTCCTAATGTGAAAGCTTTAGAACTTACAAGATCTCTTTCCTCTCTGTTTGTGAGGATGAGTGCATTCAATGATAATCATCATTATCTCACATTTCTAGTTTCTAAATTGAATATATAGAAAAGTTACAATTTTGTGAGATTAGGTAAAGATTTTGAAGAAAAATTGCAAAAAATCATATTTAGTATCTTTGACATTCTATTTGTTCTTTAAATCGTGTTCAAAGAAATTTGTTCAATAAATTTACAACAGGTATTGTCATTATAGCTTCAAAGAAAAAATTAAATTTTTGATTATTTGAACATAGATTTTAAAGGGAAATAACCCATAACGGTAAAACGGTATTTAAAAAAAAACAATTAACAAAAAGTGACATGAACAAACATGAATTTTCTTGATCTGATGATGTTTTCTCAATTATCAAAACATATTTATGGAATGGAGTAAAATATTAACAGCTTAATTGGGCCATTTAGCAGTACAGGTAACTATGTAATTTATGAATGGGTTATCGGTATATTGACATGTAAACATCGCCGATGTTTATTTAACAAATCCGTTAATTTGTCAAAAAGAAGAGATAAAGCTAATGAACTTTGGGGCCCAGAAAATGACAGAAAGACAGCTGCAAGATATAATTGTTGACATTCTTCACAAAAATGTGTTTTTGAAAACTTATTATATGTGACCTAAAGAACAAAGGTCACTTCCAGGTCAAATTTTCAACAACTTCCTGTTTGATCCCAATTTGTAAACAGTGAGTGTTTGGCCGTTTATACGAGGTAAAAAGAGTCATTTAGACACGAAAAGGGTGGCCGCTGGACGCGTCAGGCGGGTGGCCGTCTATATGGGTTCATTTTGTACATAAAAATGTTAATGCAAAGGAAATATGGCCGTATAAACCGGGTGGCCTCCCAAACGAGGGGCCATTAAGAAGAGGGACCACTGTAATGGCAATAGCTCACATGGCCTTTTAGGTAAGCTAAAAGGGTGCACTTGACTTGATACATACATAATAAGGTATGTCAGTCACCTGCACAAGGATGGTGGTTCCCTCTGGGTACTCTGGCTTCATCAACCACTGAAACTGACGTCCAGGATATTGCTAAAATACTGTTAAAGGTGGCATAAAACCTCAAACAAATGAACAATCAAAATATTTACTTTTTTGATATCTACATGCAGTTATGACAAAAGGCACTAATGCATATTGTTTAAGATAGTTCAATAAGGCCACACTGAACTTAGTTATTTAAATGATACATGTATATTGTACAAATACTCCACAGCTATTTCATCAAAACAAGATTGCTACACGTAGCTATGTCCCCCGCCGCCACAGTAAAGTCGATAAAGTTCCATAACTCAAGTAAAATTTTGCGAATCAAAATGGCGGCAAGATATGATTAACTGCATTAGGTGGCAAACAGCTAAGCAAAATCCCTTAATTGGATTTTGAGGAGATGTGTCGACAAAGTCTTCCTATGTTGTAGTATGCATTAAGTCGATAAAGTCCCATAACTCCCGTAAAATTTGTCCAATCGAAATGGCAGCATAATATGATCAAGTACATATGGTGGCAAATGTTCAAACTAAATTTCAGCATAATCCGTTCAGTGGTTTCCGAGGAGTTGCGCCCACAAATTGTTCCTAAGCTGTAGCACGCATTAAGTCGATAAAGTCCCATAACTCCTGTAAAATTTGACCAATCAAAATGGCGATGTGATATGATCTTGTACATATGGTGACTAACAATCCTGTAAAATTATCATGAATTCGGACTAGCAGTTTCTGAGGAGTGGCGTCCAAAAGATTTGCCATTGTATAACAATGTGGAAATAATCAAAGTCCCATAACTCCAACAAAATTCGACGATTCAAAATGGCAATGCGATATGATCTAGTACTAATGGTGACTAACAATCCTGTAAAATTTGAAGGAATTCTGGCAAGCGGTTTCTGAGGAGTTGTGTCCACAAGATTTGCCATTGTATAACATTGGGAAATAATCAAAGTCCCATAACTCCAACAAAATTTGAACAATCAAAATGACGATGCGATATGATCTAGTACTAACGGTGACTTACAATCCTGTAAAATTTGAAGGAATTCTTGCAAGTGGTTTCTGAGGAGTTGCGTCCACAAGATTTGCCATTGTATAACAATGTAGAAATAATCAAAGTCCCATAACTCCAACAAAATTTGACGAATCGAAATGGCGATGCGATATGATCTAGTACTAATGGTGACTAACAATCCTGTAAAATTTGAAGGAATTCTGGCGAGTGGTTTCTGAGGATTTGCGTCCACAAGATCTCCATTTGTATAGTATTGCTAAAAATCGTCAAAGTCCCATAACTCCTATAAAAATTGACGAATCAAAATGGCGGTCCATTATGATCTAGGACATATAGTGACTAACAATCGTACAAAATTTGAACAAAATCCAATACAAAGTTTCCGAGGAGTTGCGTCCACAAGATCTCCAGTTGTATAGTATTGCTAAAAATGGTCAAAGTCCCATAACTCCTATAAAAATTGACGAATCAAAATGGCGGTGCGATACGATTTAGTACATATAGTGACTAACAATCATACAAAATTTGAACAAAATCCAATACACGGTTTCCGAGGAGTTGCGTCCACAAGATCTCCATTTGTATAGTATTGCTAAAAATGGTCAAAGTCCCATAACTCCTATAAAAATTGACGAATCAAAATGGCGGTGCGATATGATCTAGTACATATAGTGACTAACAATCCTACAAAATTTGAACAAAATCCAATACACGGTTTCCGAGGAGTTGCGTCCACAAGAAAGTGTGACAGACGGACGGACGGACGCAGACTATTACTATGTCCCACCGTCGCGGTGCGGCGGGGGACAATAAATTAAAACCTGTCTAATCCGAACCCCATTTGGACTCAAGATTCTGTTTGGTTTAGAGAGGTATTTGGTTTACACAGGTTTCAAATAATAAAATTTTGATACTAAGGGACTTCAAAATGAGTTTGGTTTATACAGGTTTCTGGTTTAGTCAAGGATTTGGTTTAGACAGGTTTCACTATACATGCGATAGTACAAGAATTATGTGAGAGTCTTGTGACTGTCTTACCTTTTTACATTGCTTTATTTGCATTATGGCATAATTTGTAAATATTTCTCTTAAATCCTTCACTTTTTGTCTTTTAAACCTGTCTATATCTCGAAGGGCAGTGTCAATAAATTTTCTGAAAAAGAAAACAGTATCATTGTGACGGCCTTAAAAATAAAATTACTATAGCTATGGTACAAACAACATGGGGAAAACCAATGAATTTCTATACATGTGTAAATAAATATATTTTGTTTATCCTCATGAGCTTCAATTCTAAAATATATATCCCTTTATTTGTTCAATTTACTGCTGTATAATATGTTAGTTTTGTGTCTCTAATTTTGTTTGCAATTTTTAGCTCACCTGGCTATGCCAGGGTGAGCTTTTGCCATCACTTGGCGTTCGTCGTCCGTCTGACGTAAACTTTTCATTCAAAGATCTTCTCCTCTGAAACCACTGCGCCAATTGAGACCAAACTTGGTCACAATAGTCCTTGGGTTGTCCCCTTTAAAAAAAATGTATCTGGCATGTCCGTACCTAATCCAAGATGACCGCCAGCGGGGAACATAGTTTTAACATTGAACCCTATGGAAAAGACATTCAAAGATCTTCTTCTCAGAAACTACCAGTCCAAATATAACCACTTAGACACAATCATCCTTAGATGGTCCCTTCCAAACAAGAGGCTCTCAAGAGCCTGTATCACTCACCTGGACCATGGCTGACATAAATAAAGGGCATTTCCAATAGGAAAAACAAAACACAAAATTTAGCAGAATCCTTTTTTCTCCTTAAATTAGTGTTCTTGTTTGGTTTCCATGGCAACCGAAAGCTCCACCATCCATTACATCCATTACAACCAATAACAGAACACCATTCAAAACAAGGGCTATGAGTAGCCATATATTCCCGCCGCACCAGAAATTTGAAACCCCACATATTTATGGTCATTTTCAAAGTTAAAAAGGGGCATAACTCCTACAAAAATATTGAACCAGGGCTTATCTTTGAACTCTGTTAAGGCATCCTTAAACTAAAGCTACTGAGTAAATATTAACCAAATCCAATGAGAAATAAATTTGCTAGAGCGCTTACAAGGAAATTTCGTAAATTTTCAAAGTTAAAAAGGGGCATAACTCCTACAAAAATATTTGACCAGGACTCATCTACGAACTCGCTTGAGGCATCCTTGAACTAAATCTACTGTATAAATTTTATCAAAATCCAATGAGAAATAAGCTTGCTAGAGCGCTTACAAGGCGGACAGATGGACAGACGGACGGACACACAGACGGATGGACGCCCGGTATTACCATATCCCCGCATCGTGTTGCGGCGGGGATAAAAAATTTGGGCAGAAGTTCTCCTTATAAGGTAATACATTCAGACCACAATTCAAATTAAAAATTCAAAAATTTGGGCAAAAGTTCTAATTGGATTAGTAGTTTCTGAGAAGAAGATCTTTGAATGTACATGTATATTCCATAGGGTCCTATGTTAAAACTATGTTCCCCCTGGCGGCCATCTTGGATGAGGTATGGACCTGCTGGATACCTTTTTTGGAAGGAACCATATAAGGACCATTGTGCCTTAGTTTAGTTTTAATTGGACTGGTAGTTTCTGAGAAGAAGATCTTTCATGAATGTCTTTCCCATAGGGTTCTATGTTAAAACTATGTTTCACGCTGGCGGCAATCTTGGATAAGTTACAGACCTGCCGGATACCTTTTTTGGAAGGGACCAACTAAGGAACATTGTGACTAAGTTTGGTTATAATTTGACTGGTAGTTTATGAGAAGGAGATCTTTGAATGTCTTTCCCATAGGGTCCAATGTTAAAACTATGTTCCCCACTGGCGGCCATCTTGGATTAGGTACGGACCTGCTGGATACCTTTTTTGGAAGGGACCATCTAAGGACCATTGTGACTAAGTTTGGTTATAATTGGACTGGTAGTTTCTGAGAAGAAGATCTTTGAATGTCTTTCCCATAGGGTCCAATGCTAAAACTATGTTCCCCGCTGGCGACCATTTTGGATTAGGTACAGACCTGCCGGATACCTTTTTTGGGAAAGGACAATCTATAAACTATTGTGACTAGTTTGGTTAGAATGGGACTAGTAGTTTCTGAGAAGAAGATCTTTGAATGTCTTTCACATAGGGTCCAATGTTAAAACTATGTTCCCCGCTGGCAGGCATTTTGGATTAGGTACAGATCTGCCGGATATCTTTTTTGGAAGGGACAATCTAAGGACCATTGTGACTAAGTTTGGTTAGAATGGGACTGGTAGTTTCTGAGAAAAAGATCTCTGAATGTCTTTCCCATAGGGTTCTATTTTAAAACTATGTTCCCCGTTGGCAGCCATCTTGGATTAGGTACAGACCTGCTGGATACCTTTTTTGGAAGGGACCATCTAAGGAACATTGTGACTAAGTTTGGTTATTATTGGACTGGTAGTTTCTGAGAAGGAGATCTTTGAATGTCTTTCCCATAGTGTCCAATGTTAAAACTATGCTCCCTGTTGGCAGCCATCTTGGATGAGGTATGGACCTGCTGGATACCTTTTTTGGAAGGAACCATATAAGGACCATTGTGCCTTAGTTTAGTTTTAATTGGACTGGTAATTTCTGAGAAGAAGATCTTTGAATGTCTTTCCCATAGGGTCCAATGTTAAAACTATGTTCCCCGCTGGCGGCCATCTTGGATGAGGTACGACCCTGCTGGATATCTTTTTTGGAAGGGACCATCAAAGGACCATTGTGAGTAAGTTTAGTTATTATTGGACTGGTAGTTTCTGAGAAGAAGATCTTTGAATGTCTTTCCCATAGGGTCCAATGTTAAAACTATGTTCCCCGCTGGCAGCCATCTTGGATTAGGTACAGACCTACGGGATACCTTTTTTGGAAGGGACCATCTAAGGACCATTGTGACTAAGTTTGGTTATAATTGGACTGGTAGTTTCTGAGAAGAAGATCTTTGAATGTCTTTCCCATAGGGTCCAATGTTAAAACTATGTTCCCTGCTGGCGGCCAACAGGAATGATGTTCTTAAGGTCCTTAACAAAGATTGCTCATTTCGTTCCAATCCAACAAAAAACATGGCAGGCAGCACAGAACATGGTTTATCATTGGACCCTATGGGGAAAATCACATTTTAACCTGCTGATGTCCTACTCTACATATGCCTAATTATGTCTTGCTTTTTTTAGACTATTGCTTTCAGTAATTTTCTTGATACATTATAATTATTCCTAAATACATACTGTGTTTCCTCTCCCACTTTCCTTAGTTCTACTTCAGACTGTTGGATTTGTTCCTCTAGATATTTAATTTTCTGTTCCCTCTGTTCTGGGGTATCACTCCCAAATATCTTGGATTTCATACCAGTCAAAGAAAATGAACTTGATTGCTTTCCTTGGCTCTGGAATTAAAATTTAAGAACAATTTACATTATTTAAAAGTTTATATTAATGATAAGTTTCTCTCAGGAATAAAGCTCAGCTCTAGTTTTTTACCTTTTTACCTTTTAGTTGATTGAGGTTTTACTATATGAACTTTTTTCTTATCTGTTCTCTAACTAAACCTTTAACACTTTCTTTGTTTTGTTTTATTTTTTGTTTGCTTTGATTTGTTTTGTTGTTTTTTTTTTGGAGGAGGAAGGGGTTCTTCAGATATACATTGTATATTGGTTTATGCCCTTGTTTGACATCTTGGCTTAAATGACCATTATATAATTACAAAACTCAAATTTATTTCAATATAAGTACTTAGTTAATTAGAGTTCTTTATTTTACATTGTATGTACTAAAGTTACTTTATTATAAAAGGATGCAGAGTAAAAGCACATTCAGACAATTAAAATACATGGTAAAACCAAGCAATGAAACAATAATGTTCATTTCGATTGGTTGATGTTATGAAAAACACAGTTATAATACACCTTAATATATAATAAGTTTTCTGCAGGCGATAGTAGTGCAGCACATGTAGATTTCAAGTACAGTATAATAATCAATGATAACACACGGACTTAGTGGAAGTAGTAAGGGGTTCAGCTGGTCCGATATAACCTGTAACCTATGGGAACTCCCATACAACAGTAATCCAGCTTTGCCAGCTACCAGTATTATATCTAGTCGAATGTAGGGTATCAATGAAAAAGAGCCATCCTTGCTCTTTTGAATGACACCAGAATTATTGCTCTTGGATTTTTGAGTCAAGAGTAATGATGTCACAAAGAAGGGTACCATTTACTCATTTTGAAATTTGAAGGTCAGATTTTTTTATCTTAAATTTTACTGGCAAAGGCAATTGTGGTGCATTTCCGCAGAAAAATACTAATAGAAGTTTAGTAATATTATTATATGCTGAGAGAGGACTATGTACGGCATTTAAATTTGCTTGATAATTTATGGCCAGTGCAACTGGTATACTTGTAAATAATAACTAAATACCGAAGTTATTGTGAATTTGATTTCTGCATATGCGCATTTCAACAACTTATGTCTCTTCAGTGCAGATAAAATCTAAACATTTGGAAGACCATAAACTCAAAGATGTTTAATAAAAACTGATAGAGAACAAATAACCAATATGATCTAAATATAAAGCCAAAATCAGCTAAGGACAGAGCTTTGCATGAGGGAGATACTCCTTAGTTTTCAAGAAAATTTACAAAAAATTAGATATTGTAAGGTTTCAAATACAATCCGCTTTCGGGTCAGCACCAAAGTACTGACTACTGGGCTGGTGAATACCCTCGGGGACTAACAGTCCACCAGCAGTGACATCGACCCAGTGGTAACAAATAACTAATACGGTAACCGAAGTTACTGTGAATTTGATTTCTGCATATGTGCATTATGCCTGTAAGTTTTAATCTAGTTACAAAGAAATGATCAAGTGTTCTAGTTACAATGAAATGATCAAAGTCAATGAACCATGAAATTGAGGTCAAGGCTACATGACAGGTGTCAGACTTGCATGTGCCTACCTAGACGTAGCATTAGACAAAATATGATAGCTGTAAGTGTTCTAGTTACAGAGAAATGATCAAAGTCAATGAACCATGAAATTGAGGTCAAGGCTACATGATAGGTGCCAGACTGGCATGTGCCCACTTAGATGTAGCAATTGACCAAATATGATGACTCTAGGTATTATACATACAAAGAAATAAGTATAAAAGTAAAGAAATGTTCAAAGTCAATGAACCATGAAATTGAGGTCAAGGCTACATGATAGGTGCCAGACTGGCATGTGCCCACTTAGATGTAGCAATAGACCAAATATGATAACTCTAGATATTATACATACAAAGAAATAAGTAATATAAAAGTAAAGAAATGTTCAAAGTCAATGAACCATGAAATTGAGGTCAAGGTTAAATGACAGGTGTTAGACTGGCATGCACC
Source organism: Modiolus philippinarum (assembly GCA_002080025.1). Lineage (NCBI taxonomy): Eukaryota > Metazoa > Mollusca > Bivalvia > Mytilida > Modiolidae > Modiolus > Modiolus philippinarum. The sequence goes on from MJUU01061165.1 coordinate 10,901, forward strand.
CACCTAAATGTAGCAATATATCAAATATGATGAATCTATGTGTAAATTTTAAGACATATATGTGTTTTAGTTACAGAAAAATAAGTATTTAAGTAGAAAAGTGACCAAAGTCATTGAACCATAAAATTGAGGTCAAGGCTACATGACATGTGTCAGACTGGCACACACTCACCTAGATGTACCAATAGACAAAATATACTATGTCTATACATTACAGTGCCTCAGAAATTGACTTGAAAGTAAAACTATGTCGCAAAATTTACATTTGTCACTGAACCGTGCAAATGAAGTCGAGGTCAAATGACAAGTGGCAGACTGGCATGCCCCACTAAGATACATCAACACACTAAATATAATGGATCTATGTATTACAAATCTAGAGAAATCAACTTGAATGTGAAACAATGTCGCAATTTTCACGAAGTCACTGAACCATGAAGACAAGGTCAAGGTCATCTGAGATATGCGTTGCTAGAAATGTCCAACCATAAGCTATCTGTGTACAAAAGATATTGCATATAAGTGATATACTTCAAAAGTTATTAAGGTTTTAAGAAAGTTTATGCCGCCGTCGCCGCCGCCGGAGAGTAATACCTATGTCTCACTTTCAGCGACTTTCATCGCAGGCGAGACAAAAATTGCCCTCAGGGCAAGGTCAAGGTCAAAATGTCTACAAAAATGGTACCACTAGAAAGCTCTCATCATAAGGAAATTACATACCAAATGCTTAGTATTAAGTCTTCCACGAAAGACATGTGTCGCCTGCGTAATAACACAAAAAAACAGCTATGTTCTGTCAAACAGGAAGTGGGCATGCTTGAGATCCCTTGACCCTTTTACAGATTAAAGGTCCCATACTGATACTCCATGCCAAATTGAAGAAGGCAGGGTTTCTGAGAAAAACGTGACAGAAATTTTCAAGATGCAAAAAATATTCTAAGTTCAGTCAAACAGGAATTGGGCATGCAAGAGATTCAAAACTCTATTTCACGGTATAGGTCCCCATACTGATACTCCATGCTAAATTACAGAAGGCTGTGATATGTGGTTTCTGAGAAAAATGTGACAGAAATTTTCAAGACTCAAAAAATATTCCAAGTTCAGTCAAACAGGAAGCGGGCATGCAAGTGATTCAAAACTCTATTACACAGTATACTGATACTCCATGCTTAATTACAGAAGGCTGTGATATGTGGTTCCTGAGTAAAATGTGACACAAATTTTTTGTGACGCCGATCGGTAAAATATTCTGAGTTCCGTCAAACAGGAAGTGGGCATGCAAGAGATATGAAACTTTACTACACGATATAAGTCCCCATAATGATACTCCATAGTGAATTGCAGAAGGCTGGGATCTGTGGTTCCTGAGAAAAACATGACAGAAATTTTCAAGACGCAAAAATATTCTAAGTTCCGTCAAACAGGAAGTGGGCATGCGACAGATCCCAAACGCTATAGGTCCCCATACTTATACTCCATACCAAATTGCAGAAGCTCAGATACATGGTTCCTGAGAAAAATGTGATGGAAATTTTTGTGACGCCGACGCCGACGCAAGACGATGGATAGTGATCCCTATATGTTGCCACTGCCTGAACGCAGGCGACACAATAAACACCCTACCACTAAAGGCCTACCTTCTAGAGGCAAGGGTAGAGTTTTTAAAAAATTGCCCTTAGGGCAAGGTAAAGGTCAAAATGTCTACAAGTATGGTACCAGAAGAAATCTCTCATCACCCTACCACTAAAAGCCTACCTTCTAGGGGCAAGGTTATAGTTCTTTTTTAAAAATTACCCTCAAGGCAAGGTCAAGGTCAAAATGTCTACAGATATGGTACCAATAGAAAGCTCTCATCATAAAGAAGTTACATACCAAATATAAACACCCTACCACTAAAGCCTACCCTCTAGAGGCAAGGTTAAAGTTTTTTTTAAAAATTGCTTTCAGGGCAAGGTCAAGGTCAAAATGTCTACAAGTGTAGTACAAGTAGAAAGCTCTCATCACAAGGAAGTCACATACCAAATATCAACATCCTTGCTATTCAGGTTTCAATTCCACAAGCCAGGTTAAAGTTTTGCTGACGACGCCGACGCTGGCACCGGGAGTATGACAATAGCTCTCCGGACATTCATCCCAGTGAGCTAAAAATTAGATATTGTAAGGTTTCAAATACAATAGGTTTTAGGGTCAGCACTGAAGTACTAACTACTTGGCTGGTGAATACCCTCGGGGACTAACAGTCCACCAGCAGTGGCATCGACTCAGTGGTAACAAATAACTAAATACCGAAGTTACTGTGAATTTGATTTCTGCATATGCACATTTCGACAACTTATGTCTCTTCAGTGCAGATAAAATCTAAACGTTTGGAAGACCATAAACTCAAAGATGTTTAATAAAAACTGATAGAGAACAAATGTAAGCCAAAATAGTATCCTGTGAAATAAGTTCCAAATGGAACAATTGTTATTGATATATCTATGAGATTTATTCCGTCTGGAGATTATTTCACCAGGTGAGCAGTAAATACTTGCCAGCTGGAGATTATTTCAGAGTGAGCTATGAAATATGTTCCTTCGGAACTTATTTCACGGCGGATACTATAAACCGTTACACAAGTAACCAATATGATCTAAATGTAAAGGCAAAATCAGCTAAGGACAGAGCTTTGCATGAGGGAGATACTCCTTAGTTTTCAAGAAAATTTACAAAAAATTAGATATTGAAAGGTTTCAAATACAATCGGCTTTCGGGTCAGCACACAAGTACTGACTACTGGGCTGGTGAATACCCTTGGGGATCTAACAGTCCACCAGCAGTGGCATCGACCCAGTGGTAACAAAAAACTAAATACCGAATTAATGTGAATTTGATTTCTGCATATGTGCATTTCGACAACTTATGTCTCTTCAGTTCAGATAAAATCTAAACGTTTGGAAGACCATACTCAAAGATGTTTAATAAAAACTGATAGAGAACAAATAACCAATATGATCATGATGATCTAAATGTAAAGGCAAAATCAGCTAAGGACAGAGCTTTGCATGAGGGAGATACTCCTTAGTTGTCAAGAAAATTTCCAAAAATTAGATACATGTATTGAAAGGTTTCAAATACAATCGGATTTCGGGTCAGCACGGAAGTACTGACTACTGGGCTGGTGAATACCCTCGGGGACTAACAGTCCACCAGCAGTGGCATCGTAAACAATGTTGAAAAAAATGTCGCTAAAAAAGTGTCGAAAAATTGCAAATTTCAGGAGCAAGGGTATCACAGCCACCCAGATACTAAAACTCAGAATAAAAAAGTGCTAGTTTGAAAGACACGTCCCATACAAAACAGATATAAAAAATATTGCACTTTGGCACTACAGTTTTTCTCTGTGGTGCCAAGCTTTCAGGGTAATTTTCGAAATTTTCCCCCAAATCATCAAAGTTTTTCACACAAAATTCAGCACTTCACAGAACAGATATTATCTCTTAATAGGCAATAATATTGTTAACAAAGTGACAAAAAGTCAGAAAGTTCTAAAGACAAAGTGCAGAGTAATGGCAGCTGAAAGTTTGGTACCACATTTTCCCACTAAAAATTTGACAGAAATATTCACACACCGGGGAATTTCCCCCTTCCATTAAACAGGTCCTGTTGCCGTATACAATGTCAATAAACATACTGCCTTAATATTACATCTGCCTAGGAAATAATGCATATGCAAGATATTTTAGGCAGAATTTCCTTTTTTTATAAGACTGAAAGGTCATGAAACATGTATTTATTTGATGGGAAACGTCACAAATGACCTTGAGGGCCCAGTCACATGGTATTTTTGCTATTTGGCTTTGGGCACCCTGTTCATGTATAGTGTAAACAGATAATATGTCAAACACGTACATGAAATTTCACAGGTTCGGGATATAAGTCGTCGAAATCAGTCATCGACCAGTTACAAAATAAGGCAAATTTTATGTTTTTGAGAATCTCACCCTGCTAGATTTAATATGGTAAGTGAATTTTCTTGGCTTTTTTGTAATTCAGGCACTTCAGTGATTAGGTTCACACCATAAAATCAATCCTAACTATTTTCTGTAAAACCACCTGAACCCCCTAGAAGTAGTAAACTGGAAGCCAAATACTAATTTGCACAACAGTAAACAGAAATTTTTGAGGCAGTTTTATTTTTGCTACCCTATTTTTTAAGGGTAGAAGCATGAAGATGAAACTGTCCTGAATATTTTATTGCACTTGGGTGATTTGGTAGCTTGACCGACAATCACTAATACAAGACTGCAGGAAATGAAATATATTTAAAATTGATGGGTGTTCCATGGAACACTTGTGTCGCCTGCACTATAGAAGAGCCATTTAATTTTGGACCAGTGAAGAATTAAAATCTGTAAAATCAAAATTTTAAGTACAAAGTGCATATATTAGGAGAAAACATAATTTCTGCAAATTTGATTGAAATATGAATTATAGTTTTGGGGGTCTTGTAGATTAGCAAACTGAATTAACAAACAAGAGAAGGGGCAGTCGGAAACGACAGCTAATCCCCTCGCCCGTTTATTGAATGTTTGTCTAGTATTATAAGCACTCAAGGAAGTTGTACCATTCAAGATCTGGCTTGTTATTTAAAGCTGAGCCAGTCATGCAAGAAATGTAGTGACCTTATTTCAATCAGGAGCCTCATACCTAAAGCATATGTATCTAGTGATGAAAGATTATTCTTCTATAAAGTGTAGTATCTAAAATTCAGACTGTAACACAAACTTTAACCTAAGTCATTCATGCATGAAATGTAGGTCAAAGTGACCTAATATTTATCTTGAGCTTTGTAACTTTACAAGACGCATCTGCATATAAACTATTATTCTTCTACCTAGTTGTAGTATCTAAAATCCAAGCTGTAACACAAACTTTAACCTAAGTCACTCATGCATGAAATGTAGGTCAAAGTGACCTAATTTTTATCTGGAGCTTCGTAATTTTACAAGACGCATCTACATACAAAATATTATTCTTCTACGAGTTGTAGTATTCCAGATCTGGACTCTTACAAAAACTTTAACCTGAGTCACTCATGCATGAAATCTAGGTCAAAGTGACCTAATATTTATCTGGAGCTTCGTAACTTTACAAAACGCATCTGCATACAAAATATTATCCTCTACGAGTTGTAGTATTCCACATCTGGACTCTTACAAAAACTTTAACCTGAGTCACTCATGCATGAAATGTAGGTCAAAGTGACCTAATATTTATCTGGAGCTTCGTAACTTTACAAGAAGCATCTGCATACAAAATATTATTCCTCTACGAGTTGTAGATCTGGACTCTTACAAAAATTTTAACCTGAGTCACTCATGCATGAAATGTAGGTCAAAGTGACCTAATTTTAATCTGGAGCTTCCTAACTTTACAAGATGCATCTACATACAAAATATTATTCCTCTACAAGTTGTAGTATCCCAGATCTGGACTCTTACAAAAACTTTAACCTAAGTCACTCATGCATGAAATGTAGGTCAAAGTGAACTTATTTTTATCTGGAGCTTCGTAACATTACAAGACGCATCTGCATACAAAATATTATTCCTCTACAAGTTGTAGTATCCCAGATCTGGACTCTTACAACAAGATTGCTACTTGTAGCTATGTCCCCCGCCGCCGCAGTAAAGTCGATAAAGTCCCATAACTCAAGTAAAATTTTGCGAATCAAAATAGCGGCAAGATATGATCAACTGCATTAGGTGGCTAACAGGTAAGCAAAATTTCAGAAAAATCCCTCTGTTGGATTTGAGGAGATGTGTCGACAAAGTCTTCCTATGTTGTAGTATGCATCAAGTCGATAAAGTCCCATAACTCCCGTAAATTTTGTCCAATCAAAATGGCAGCACAATATGATCAAGTACATATGGTGGCAAATGTTCAAACTAAATTTCAGCATAATCCGTTCAGTGGTTTCCGAGGAGTTGCACCCACAAATTGTTCCTAAGCTGTATCACGCATTAAGTCGATAAAGTCCCATAACTCCTGTAAAATTTGAAGAATTGAAATGGCGATGCAATATGGTCTTTTACATATGGTGACTAACAATTCTGTAAAATTATCATGAATTTGGACCAGCAGTTTCTGAGGAGTTGCGTCCACAAGAGTTGCCATTGTATAACAATGAGGAAATAATCAAAGTCCCATAACTACCACAAAATTTTACAAATCAAAATGGCAATGCGATATGATCTAGTACTAATGGTGACTAATAATCCTGTAAAATTTGAAGGAATTCTTACTTGTGGTTTCTGAGGAGTTGCGTCCACAAGATTTGCCATTGTATAACATTGGGAAAAAATCAAAGTCCCGTAACTCCCACAAAATTTGACGAATCAAAATGGCGATGTGATATGATCTAGTACTTATGGTGACTAACAATCATGTAAAATTTGAAGGAATTCTGGCAAGCGGTTTCTGAGAAGTTGGGTCCACAAAATTTGCCATTGTATAACAATGTAGAAATAATCAAAGTCCCATAACTCCCACAAAATTGGACGAATCAAAATGGCGATGCGATATGATCTAGTACTAATGGTGACTAACAATCCTGTAAAATTTGAATGAATTCTGACCAGCGGTTTCTGAGGAGTTGCGTCCACAAGATCTCCATTTGTATTGTATTGCTAAAAATCGTCAAAGTCCCATAACTCCTATAAAAATTGACAAATCAAAATGGCGGTGCGATATGATCTAGTATATATAGTGACTAACAATCCCACAAAATTTGAACAAAATCCAATACACGGTTTCCGAGGAGTTGCGTCCACAAGATCTCCATTTGTATAGTATTGCTAAAATTCGTCTAAGTCCCATAACTCCTATAAAAATTAACGAATCAAAATGGCGGTGCAATATGATCTAGGACATATAGTGACTAACAATCCTACAAAATTTGAACAAAATCCAATACACGGTTTCCGAGGAGTTGCGTCCACAAGATCTCCAGTTGTATAGTATTGTTAAAATTCGTCTAAGTCCCATAACTCCTATAAAAATTGACGAATCAAAATGTCGGTGCGATATGATCTAGTACATATAGTGACTAACAATCCTACAAAAAAGTGACCTAATATTTATCTGGAGCTTCATAACTTTACAAGACGCATCTGCATACAAAATATTATTCCTCTACAAGTTGTAGTATTCCAGATCTGGACTCTTACAAAAACTTTAACCTGAGTCACTCATGCATGAAATGTAGGTCAAAGTGACCTAATTTTTATCTTGAGCTTCATAATTTTATAAGACGCATCTACATACAAAATATTATTCCTCTACAGGTTGTAGTTTCCCAGATCTGGACTCTTACAAAAACTTTACCCTGTGTCACTCATGCATGAAATGTAGGTCAAAGTGACCTATTCTATATATCAACCTCAAGTACTCTTCAAGATGCATCTATGGACAAAACATTGTCCATCTACGACTTGTTATTCAAAAGATATATGGTCTTAAGTTTGAACGGACGGACGAACGGACGAACAGACAAAGGGACGAACGGACGAACGGGTCAAACGCTATATCCCCTCCCCAACTTCATTGGGCGAGGGGATAATGAGCTATGTTGGATTGGGAAACCTCTAAAATCTGCAAAAAAAAAATTTATGTGAAATGTGCATAACCAGGCCTGATAAACAACATATACTGAAAGTTTGGTTGGAATCTGACAGACAGTTTTAAAGGAGTCAAAGATTAACAAAATGAGTTAACAAATGAGATTTTCTGACTCTATGAACAGGTCTCTAAAATCTGTAAAAACAAATTTTTAAGTATAATGTGCAATATTATATTAACATATTCTGAAAGGTTGTTTGGTATATGACCTACAGTTTTGAAGGAATTCCATATTTACAAACTGAATTAACAAATGAACTTTTTTGCCTCAGTGAACCTCTAAAATCTGTAAATTTAAAATTTCTATGTATTGGATGCACAATTAGATCAGGTGAACAACATATCCTGCAAGTTTGGTTGGAATCTGACAAGCATATCAGCCTTTGAGCACTAGATTTTTGAAGGAGTTGCGGATTCAAAACCAACAGAATTTTATGAACAATTTGGCTCCGTGAACCTCTAAAATCTGTAACACCAGAATTCTAAGTATCAGATGCACAACTAAACCAGGTGAACAACATATCCTGAAAGTTTGGTTGGAATCGGACAAGCAGTTTTGAAGGAGTTGAGGATTCAAAACCAACAGACTCACAAAGAGCAATTTGGCTCCATGAACCTCTAAAATCTGTAAAATCAAAATTCTAATGCACTTATGTTTGTAAGGCTAATTTTGATTGGATGGAGTCAGAATTTTGAGGGGGTAAAATCCATGATTTACCGTTGCAACCAATAGCAACGTAATGGCGCAGAGGCATATCAAACTTCCTTTGATTTAAAGATCGATTTTAAATGCTTTTTTTGTGGATTTGCATTAGAATAGGGATAACTAAACTGTATTTTAGGATCTTCAGGGGTAAATCTAAGATTTTACTGTCGCAATCATCCGATTTCAGGCTCCGCTAACGCGTCGCTGGAAAACTCAGTTTGCGACAGTAAAATCTACGATTTACCCCCCTCAGATCCTAAAATACAGTATGGTTATCTCTTAATTCTAAGTATCAGCTGCACAACAACTCTAGGTAAACAACATATCCTGAAAGTTTGGTTGGAATCAGACAAGCAGTTTTAAAGGAGTTGCGGATTCAAAACCAACAGACTCACAATGAGCAATTTGGCTCCGTGAACCTCTAAAATCTGTAAAATCAAAATTCTATGTATCAGTTGCACAACAACATATCCTTAATGTTTCGTTGGAATTGGACTAGCAGTTTAGAAGAAGTTGCAGATTCAAAAACCGATGAACGACGCAGGACGACGCATTACGATGACGACAACATAAGACGACGGATAGTAATCCCTATGTGTCAACTCTGCTTACAGTAGGTGACACAATAAAACTGCTAAAAAAAAGATGGCATGAAAATATCTTGGTTTACAGTAACAGAATCGTTATGATCAAATCTGGACTATTAAAATCAGAAATCGGCTAACAGTGGAGTAAAATCTTCCCTGAATAATATGACGTGACATACATGTACATGTATGTACAATCTACAGAACTTACCAGCTGTTCTTTTTGTGTTTGTTTACTGGACAAATTATCTTCTGCTCTCTCAAAATCATACTGCATGCATTCATATTTCCTACTAACAGTTCTGCAATTACAGTAATCAGGGGAGATAATTAATTTTCTGCAGATTATTTCCATTTTTTTCTCATCAAAACACAAAAAAAATGTCATGTCTGTAACTACTGGCTTAATAATAGTATCTTTATTGTGCTTCATTTAATTTTACAAGTGAAAATTATCTACCCCTCCCCCTCTCCATAAATCTGCATTCATAATTTGTTTGAAATTCATATATTTAAACATCCTGATTATGAATTTTAAATTATGAAAGATCAGACGTTTTAAATCTAATGCTCAAAGGCTGATATGCTTGGACCTGACTGAAAACTAAACTTGAAATTGTGTTGAAATTGGATGAAAAGGACAACTTTATTGTATATTGTCTACCAGATATACCGAACTCAAGCAAAACTAATTTTTATATAAATTCACAGAAAACTTGGGGAAGATCATTTTGTGATGTAAAGATACAATGTATTTGGAAAAATTTCCATTATTATTTCTAATATTCTTTGAAGTACACAAGAAATATCTTCCGAAGTTCTATTGTCTACGGTAAATCTTATAACTCAAACAGTGGCTCAGAATTGGAGTTATTAGCTCTTTCTGTGTGTCATTGAAAATTTGAAATATACATGTTCCTTGCAATGATTTCTTAATTCTAGTATTCACTGTAAAGACAAATCCAAAATACTGAAAAATGACAAATTATACTGAAACCAAAGCATGTGCTATGAAAAATAGGATATAAAGATTTACCGGTATTTTTTTTTTTTTGAGAAAACTGCAAATGGATGTATTTAATTATTGATTAACATGACAAACTTTACTTTAAACCCAACCGAAAGAAAGTGATTGTGATAAGAAAGGTACTTTTAACAATAGTATCTGGAAGATCATGTTTTTGTTCTTTTAAATGAAAAATATCAAAATTCATGGAAATACTGAATCTTACAGAGAAACAAAGAAGAGTCTGATATCCTAAAATTAATCTTTTAGTTAGTTTTACAAGACTGTAATGCCAAAATTGTTACTTTGGATATCGTAAAATAAAGTGGTTTCACAATACAATATGACAAAAGAAAATAGAAGTGGTTAAAACCTTGCTATAGCTATTTCAATTTGCTGAAACAAAATATTTTTGCATAAATATAATTTACCTGAGTGAATCTGCAAAGGCCATATATTCTTTCAGCTGATCTGCATACTGTTCCTCTTCTTCTAAGATACCATCCACAGTCTGGGCATATCTATAATATAATTCGCATTTATACACTTACATGTATCTATTCAATGAAAAAAAGGTATCAAGGTTTTATTTTAGTCTTCCTAATATTAGACTTTTATCTGCGAATGAAGAAACATGAGTTGCCAACAACAGCAGTAGAATACCGCAGGAACAAAGGAGGGATATCCACAAAAATCGAAGTCCAAAGACATGGCAAAAACGAGAACACAGAAAACAATGGCACCAGACACAAAACAATGATGTTAGACAGACACAAAGCACAGAAATAGAAATCACAACATTCAAAACGAAGGCACTCACAGGGTGAACTCCAGTGAAACTGAGAGTGACATCAGGTGCTCCAGAAGGGTAAGCATGTCCTGCTCTGTTAACAGCACCCGTCACGCTGTGAGTGAGTCGATCAAGGAAAATGTCAAAGTCGGTAGTCAAATCCATGAAGACGTGAATCTAGCTGAAAATGTCCACTTTCATTTGAGATACTGACACGTCATATCTTTCAATGATGTTATGGTGACGGCCATAGAATTTCTTGAGGGATGAAATTAACACAGGTTGAACAAATCCCTGACTAAGCAGCTTTAGGGACAGAGTTTTGCTCTGTTCAAAAAATCACTGTACAAACTACACCCTCGACAGTAACAAATCAACTGTGAAATGTACACTCCATGGGCTGGAGAGGTATGTATATTGCTGCTAAGAAAGGGAAAGTTCACTATTGGGAAATTAAAATCATCACGCTTGTCATATAGCTTAGATTTCAAATGTCCATCTTCGTCAATATACAATAAAAGATCTAAGTACGAAGCTGAAGTAGGTATTTCAGTTGTTTCTTTAATCTCAAGCTCATTGGGAAAGATCTGATGTAAATACTCCTTAAATTTAGGATTATTTAAGAGAAAGTACATCGTCTATGTAGCGGAAGCTAAAATTAAAGGACTGGGCTAAATGTTTTTGTTTTCTTTGAATAAGCCCTTGTAAAAACTTGGCCTCGTACGAGTAAAGGAAAAGGTCAGCTAAAAGCGGCGCACAGTTGGTTCCCATGGGATTCCCTATTGCCAAAATAGCAATCAATAGGACTTAAATTTACTATTATTTTGGTGATATAAAAATAGAGATTCTTAATGATATTCTGTCCTTTGCTATTGGCCAATCTACATGTAATTAATTTGGTTTGGTTCTAATGTTTATTTAATGTACTTCTGAAATACAGCCTTACAAAAACTAATGTGAAAATTATTGGTAAAATTATTGGTGCAAAAGAATAGACAGTTTTAAACAGACTGCAAGCTAGTACAGCAAACACCTTCTTTGCTTAAATATTGTGATACTGTTTACCACCAATTTTTTCTGTCATGTTTTTCAAATGTCATGGTAGCATACCCAATATCAAATCAATCCAAAATGAAAAATTGCATTGATATATGTTATTCAAGAGTAAAAAAGACATGCATGTAGTGTTGTTTGACATTTAGCATGTGAATTCTGTTAAAACCAGTGCTAAGGGCTGTATTGAAATTGAGGTATGAGCAAACTTGTTGTTGAAGGCCTCATGATGACTTCACGATGAAGAACAACAATAAAAGCGTTGTTCCTTTGCTTCGTTTTACCATGTATTTATAGAGACTTTGTCTCATGTGCATTTACTTCATATCCTTTCATAGTTTATTAATGTGTAGTTGAAATATTTTTCTCCAATTCTTAGCGTGTTAACCCAACTGGTTAAAAATACGTATTATTTTTAATCCACACGTTGGTTAAATTTCTGCGTGATGTTTCCCACGACGTTTCATTTCATTCATAAAGTCTATTGTGACGTCATCATTACTAGGCGTTCAGATAGCGCGGCAAACGTTCACAATCGGGCTGAACCATTGAATATGCACCTGAAACACAGTAAAAGTAATTGGAGAAACAATATATCCTTCCATTTGCTCATGGATTACCATATTTCTCCATTCTCGATAGTTAAATCTTTGATTTTAACATGCTCGCTAAAGCTCGCATGTTAAAAATCACAAATTTAACTATCTCGAACTGGGGAAATATCGTAATCCACTTGATCCGGAAGGATATACTATATTTCTCCAATTCTTAGCGTGTTAACCCAGTTGGTTAAAAATACATACATGTATTATTTTTAATCCACACGTTGGTTAAATTTCTGCGTGATATTTCCCGCAACGTTTAATTTCATTCATAAAGTCTATTGTGACGTCATCGTTACTAGGCTTTCAGATAGCGCGGTCAACGTTGACAACTGTGCTGAACCATTGAATCTGCACATGAAACACAGTAAAAGTCATTGGAGAAACAATATATCCTTCCATTTGCTCGTGGATTACAATATTTCTCCATTCTCAATAGTTAAATTTCTGATTTTAACATGCTCGCTAAAGCTCGCATGTTGAAAATCAAAAATTTAACTATCTCGAACTTGAGAAATATCGTAATCCACTTGATCCGGAAGGATATACTATATTTATATAACAGCTCTTATAAAAGCATGGCTCTGAAATTATAATAATATATGCCATGTAAAGTTTATGCCATACAGCTAGCTGTGAGGCTAAGTCATTTTTACTAACACATTCATATAATGTCCAGAACTTTTTAAAGGTTCAGCCATCTCTTTTTCAATACCACTCCATTCACAGAAAACTCTGCCATAGTTACCATGGACTTTATGTATACCATACATTTTGTCAGCCATTCTCTGTAAAATCAAATTTCATATGAAGACACATAAATGTACATGCATTTAAATTTAAGTATGTACAATATATGCGACCAAGAGGAAATGAACTGAATACAAAGATTTGTAAGTCTCGTCATGAGACTGAAAAATTCATGATAAAAGTTGCAATTCAAATGTTTCCTGCCAAAATATCACATCAGAGGATTATGGAAACATATATATTGCTGTACAAAACACAAAGTCTAGAATTTTTAGAATTGAAAGAGATGAAAGCCTCACTATGACACAAAACTCATGAACAACTAAACATTTTTTGCGCCTTCTGTTTTATTACCCGTACATGTATAAATGGTTGTAGTTTGTGTACTTTATCGAATATCATAACAAATAGTAAATTGAGGTGGTAACAAAACGCCCTTTCTTTGACTTTACCTTAATAATTACAAAATAAAATTTCCTCCCAATAAACTGTGGGATGAGTTGCATTTAAAAACCATGTACCCTCTATAAGTATTTACCTTAAAATAACTTAGTTTAACATACATATATTTTTTTGAAATGCATCAAAATCAAAACCCTTACCAATTGGAAAGTCTTGATATATATACATGTGTATGTACAAATAATCCACAAACTAGGGGTTTTCCATTAAAATGCATGTACCAGGGTCGTAAGGCAATTTTCAACTACCCCAAAAACAAGAGTAATTGACAAATATGAGTATAGCAATTAGATGCAAAATCGACCAGAACCCACAAGAATTTTTATTTTCTGCCTTCCTTCTCTGGTACATCCTTTTTAATGGAATAGCCTTTAAGACTTTCCTATCATTATTCTAAAAAATCCCTATGTGTTTAAAAGTTGATTGCATATGTACATTAAATTTTCCAAAATTCATACATGCAACTTACAGCTCTAATCTTCAGTAAGTTGCCTATGTTGCTCTCCAATTCATTGCTATAATTCTTCAGTTCCTCAAATCTCCTACAAAAATTATACATTGGAGAATAATAAGTGAATTGTCGTTATTGCAAAGTTGAGAACACATTGTTGTAAAGATGTATAGCATGATCATTATTTTAATCACTTTTGTGAAAAATAAGGCTTTTTGTAAAATAAAAAGGGTTTTTAATGATAAATTTTGGTTTATTGCAAAAAAGGGTTATGTTGATACAATTATAGTAATGAATCACATATCTCTATAGCTTTACAAAAAAACAGTAATTTTCACTTTCACTTGATATTTGTGAACCCTCCATTCGCTACCTGTTGGCAACTAGATAGATAATGCAATTACTGATTTTTCTACCAAATTTCATGAATATTTATTCATCTTTTTGAAAGTGATAAATTTTAAAATTTCCACTTTTGCACTTTTGCACAGGTAAATTCAATATAATGTGTTGGTAAGGTGAGCTGCAAAGGTAGAATATATGATTCCGAATGCCAACTCTTTTTAAACCTATTAGCACCAGAAAATCCAGCAAGGTCTATGGCTGGATTTAAACCCCTTCATTCTGTAATATGTTTAAAAAGATGATTTTCATCACTGCAGTAATCAAATTTTCTACCTTTGCAGCTCACCTTACCAAAGTGTTATCATTCATATTATATAGAGCTGTTTGCAACACTATTATCTAAATGTAATATAAATCAAGAGATGTCGTGCTTTTGCTGAATCTGCAAAATTTGAGCTGTTTTAACTGATATTGCTACAAGAAATAAGAATTAGTATTTAATCAGATATACCTAATGTGCTCTAACATTTTCTGTGGAAGTATGGAATCTGTATAAAATCCTGGAAACATTATTTTTTGTAATTCAGTGATATATTCTGACTGGATAAATTTTGTTTCCTTTATCATGTTTATACTTGTTATGAGTACACACAGAATGCCCCTATACATACTTTTCAGGTTTCTTTAATCTGTAAGCTGCACTCAATGCCTTCAATCTCGATTCCGACTGCAAATGGAAAGTTTTCATTATTAAAACTTATTATCAATCCAGTTCTTCTTTAATTCATTCTATCACAAGTTTTTGAAGCAGGTTATACTGGGAAATAACATTATAAATCATAAAAAAATAATTAATAGTTCTAGATTGTATTATAAATTAGAACAAGAGATGAGGACTTACTTTACTCTGGAAGTCTGTGGAGTATACTGTTTCCTTCCAGCCTTCATCCTACAATGTATAATATGCTCTTGAGAAAATCACATGAAAACCAGACTACTAGTTTAGAAGAAGGCATGCAGTTTTATAAGAGGTTCCAAATTTCACAGCTTCCAGAAACAGGTCATTGATCTTTAAGATCAGTTTGGGTTTGTTTCAATTTTTCAAGCATGTTTCTTTCCATCCTTATCAATTTTAATCAAGACAGATGGTAATCTTTTGAAATACACTTATCTATCAACTTGTACTGTGACTGACATGCAATATGTTAAATATGATTTTATTACTAATGTCTTGTTTTCAAAGTTGAATCTGACAAGAAATTTCACTTTTTACAGCAAATTTTACTAAACCCAGAAGGACCAATATTCAGAGTAATGTTTTACTTCTCTATACACATGACACAAATATAGGGAAATCTTGTAAATTAAACCAAACATTACACTTCTAGAGCAACTCATTCTCAGAGGTACTTAATTTCGTGGTTTCGAATTTTATGCACTAAAACTCTAGGGGCAAATGCATTTCATTGGGAACTTAATTTCATGGTAAAAGCAAACCACGAAATCCACGAAAATTGGAACCCCATGAACAAAAGTACTTTCACGGTATATGCTGTCAGAAACAATCTGAGTTGTACAGTACCTGTTGTAGAAATGATATAAATATCCGATCTTGACTCAGTATTGGATGAGCTGCTAGTCTTAACAGAAAAATCTGAAACAATCAAAATAAAGCATATTTTAAGTGTGTTATGTTACAAACTCGCAAAGGTTCCACAGAACCCAGTGTATTTGTCATTATGATTTGGCCTAATTCACCAAAATTAAAACAAAATATTTATGCAATTCGATTATTTGAAATTGACTGTTATCACCAAGATATATTCAGGTTGCTAAGCAGCATTCAAAAAAAAGAATAATTGATCTTTGAGAGTGCCAAGAAATACCAAAATCAGTCAAGAACTTTTGCAAATTTTATCATGAAAAATGTTTGTTTGATTCAAATTCATCTAAAAATCATGGTTCCTATGAAGAATTTGTATAAATTGTTTGTCTGGGAGAGTTTCAGAAAATGTATCAAACTTGGAACCATGTTTTTAATTCTAAAGTTTTCAAAATTATGTTTGGTACAAAAGAACTGCTAAAATTCAAAACTGATTGCAAGAATTTCAAGAATTATTTTTATTTGTCTTTGATATTTTCAGGAACATGAATCAGCTCTGCTCTATATGGAACAAATACAGAATACATCTGGTTTTATAAAAGTGAAAAGAATCTGCATTTCGAAGATTTTACATCTAAAAAAATGATAAAAATGCCTAATTCATACCATGCATACATGCAGTACATGACAATCTGCTATCTGTTTTTTTCTGTGATCTAAATTTCATGGTTATCTAAACTTGCTAAGATACAAGTGCACTAAAATGTTTTTGATAACCTTGTTGTATATGGTTTTCTTAGCATTATTTCCAAATTTGTGTTATTCCCATCAATGATGTCTCCTTTTACTCTTTATAGGAATACCATGCATGTAAATGTATTTGCATTACATCTTTTTTCTTCCTTTAATCACCATACAATTGTATTATGTAACTGAACTAGCATCATTGTTGCTTTGCAATAAAATTCAGTAGTACATGTATGTTTACTAAACATGCTACACCAGATTCTCAATACAAGGTTCTAAATCCATGTCACATACCGGTACATACCTCCAAAGCTGCTCGTCGTCTCTCTACAAACTCGGGATCAAATTTGTCTGTAGGAGCTCCCTGCCATAAGTACGATGGCTGCAAATTAAAATTATATATAATTTTGTTTGCTTCATTTTAAAGATTTATACAAATGAAATTAGAAAAACTGTGAGCAAAGGTCATTAATAAATATACCTTCTTCACCATTTGTGTGCATGATTTTCTAATAGAGCTTAGATCTTTGCTCAGATCAAATCTAAACTCAAAGTCAAATTATCTCCCCTTCATGGTGTTTGACAATAATTATATTCCTTCATGGTATACATGCCCTTTCTCTGTGTAAAGTTTCATTTAAAAATCCATCAAGTGGTTTAAGAGTTGCACAAGTTTATAAAAGTGTGAAATTCAAGACTGATAGACAGACAGACAGGCAGCAAGACAGGGTAATTCAAATGATTCCCGTAAACCACTAAAGTTTGTTCACATGGGGTTTAATAATAATCAAGCATTGAGAATAACGGTATCAAGACTACAATTGACATGGTTAATTTTATTCCATGCATGTCGAGTGTTACTAGGCAAATGACTTTTTTTACATTATTTTTAACCATTTTTGTATAAAACTGCATTGAATTCTATTGCACCTTATAAATAAAATTTGACTAGACTGCATAAAATAGTCTTAGGGCTGTTCCAGAAAAAAATACATGGGCGACGGGGGAAGGCACTTAAAAATTGTCATGACCACCCATAGATGCAAAATAGGATTTTTTCATTTGCTTGTGAGTTAAAGACTTTAATTAATAACACTCACCCATAGCAGCAATTTTAAAGTGCCTTCCCCCCGTCCCATATATGTTTTGCTGGAACAGCCCTTAATACTGACATACCTTTTTCTCAGGTAAAGGGGGGATAACCAATGCAGGATAAATACACTCCAGATAATTACGTAATAATTCAAACTCATTGTATCTCCTCCATAATGATGTTGTACCATCTCCCTTACATGTCAAACTGTTATCTGTAATTCTGGAAAAATATTTAGATTCATCATATATTTAGTTATAAATACTAGAATCTTGCATGTGTAATACAGACGCCATCTTTCGTCCTGTATCGTCATGCCTGCTACCCTTTATTACACCCCCAAAAATCTGTATCAAAATTCATGTGTTATCTTAATTAGAAAATCACTAAGAACTTTGTTCTACATTGTATTCCAAATATATGATTAACAGCATATAATATGGGTTAATCCATATTATATACTCTTAAACCCTTGACCAATATTATCCCCAAGGCAAGCCTTAGAAATGATATTGATGTCTCTGGTTGATATACAGCATGTAATATGTATTTAACCAAGTAATATTGCTATATTTAGAGCATATATCAGGACTGAAACTTAAAATTTTTTATATGGATTTCCAAGGAACTTGTATACCTACTGTTATATGACTATGAAAAATGCAAAACGAAATAAAATTTACAATTCTATTAAACATATCAAAAATAAAATAGATGTAGTCATGAGAAACCTTGGAGCTGAATCACCTAAATCCTGAGCACTGTACGTAGTTTGAAAACAGCAACAAAACTTGAAAACAACTGGAGTCCATGAATATTGAAGATATAGTAACATAATGTTAGTTACATACAAATGTATTACACAGGAACTTAAGTGATGGTTTTGCCCTCTATGTGAAAAATATAACAAATTACAAACTAAATGCTTCATGCCTTTTTACATGTACAACTTTTAAGGTAAAGTCGAAGTAATTGAACACCATCTGGTGTTGTCTTGTTTTGAAAATTTTTGGTGACATGCCATTCTATTGTATGACGTTCATGGGAACGTTAAACACTAATGGCGTTTCATATGCTTTTCCCAAATTTTGCTGTGACCACAGGAAGAATTTCGTCGAGGAAACTTTTTGTAATTAAAGGGTAACAACAATTGCCTTTTCTTTAAAAAAAAAAACAACAAAATCGGCAAAAAGGGAAAAAAATGAATAGATAATGAATGGATGTAGGATATGTGCATGAGGCATGAGTCTCTACAAACACATGGTACTAATAGGCAATGGAACAACGCTTTCATAATCAAAAATTAACAAAGATCATAGGTTGGAGAGATAGTTGCCATGTTTTTATATGGTAATGATACTTCTAGAAAAAATTTATTGTCTGATCAATTTGTCGGACTGCAGGGACCAAGAACTATACGACTTAAGAACGCAGTGCCTTCCTTTTTAGACCTAAAATACGATGCGCACAGTATAGTCAGCGCTTAACAAAACACCTTTACAAATCAAATTCGTGAACATCAAACATGGGCATTTTATCTTTCCGCGGAAGGTTAAATGAGAATTGATTTCTCCAGATATCATATGAATGCAGTCAAAATTTTATCAGCTTAATATTCAGTCATTTGCATAGCATTGACAGGTGATGTACATGTATTAATGAATAGTTTATATATATATATATATATATATATATATATATTTCTAAATAGAAAATAAAGTTTCAGTTGATTTTCCAGTCGCTGCAATTAGAGGAACTGGTTGCCTGTCATTTTAATACCATCCATATGAAAAAGAAAGGAAATGGGGTAAATGTCAAGGAGACAACATCCCATATCCAAGTTAAAACGACCCAAAACAAAACATGTTTAATCATACCTATTCTTGGTGACTTCTGAACTGTTTTTTAAGTTGAAATTTCTCAACTATTTGATGGTTTGGTTTTAAAGTGAAGTTTAAATATTCGGAAAGAGGTACTATTAGTAAATAAGGCGAAGACTTCAAAAGGGAGCTGGTTTTTGAAATTGAAAACTTTGAATAATTTAAAATATTTGAAGATGGTTTCGTAGTTACATGTACTATTTTCAGGGATGTAACTTTAAAGCCACGAAAATTCGAAAATCACACTTTTTTGTGTAGATATAGATAGACTGTTTTCAGTCTATGCATGTACTTTGGTAAGTTTTTAAAATATTAGCGATTAACCTTGGAAAGTCAATTTGTTCAATGTCTCCTCAATGCCACTTTCGGGAGAAACACATGTTACATCAAATTAAAAAATGAAGGTACAGTATAAAAATGCCTCATCATTTTTCCCCAACATTTTCATTCATCTGGAAATCGTCAAGTCCAGAAATTCGAGGGAAAACGACTAAAGTCGTTGTATTCTTTGGGAAACCCTTAACATCATTTCAAATGTAAATTTTGTTGATTATCGGATTTGTTCTAGATTAAATGCAGGTGTACTGTGTTAAAGGCAAATTGATATCAAATGAATGCTTCAATAGCAAAGTATGCTTTTTGCCGAAATTGCAATGATCTTTTTCTGTTGGCTAAAACGGTCTTGCAATTATTGCAAAAATGCAACTATTTGTAATATTGTTGAAAAAAGCATTCAAACACAATCGAATATTCGTAATAGGTCATGCGCTGCACCGGCAGATCCAGGCTTCAAAAAAGGAAGGTTCCACTGGAGTTCCAGTCGATTTTTTACCTAAATTCTGCACGGAATTTAAAGTATTTTCAGAAAAAAAGGGGTTCCAACCTCTGGAACCCTTCCTGATGATCCGGCAATGTGTGCTTAATTGTTTAAATGCAAGAGCTATTCCATGTATTTGTTTTATTCATTTGCTGTGTTGTGTTTAATAAACCGCAATTATTATAAAAATCTAAGCGACTAAATTTTAATCAACAAAAACATTTTTTATTTGGCAAATAATTAATTTAAACACTATGACATAAATATTCTATATTTAGTGCAATAAAAGTACTGTTCGGCGAGAAACAACAAACTTAAAATTGTCAATTTGAAGGTAATGAAAGTCTGGAAAAAAATAGCATAGCGTTCTTAACATGCGTTAATAGAACCGAATGAGCATTGTCACCGGAAAAAAAAAAACTAGAACTGGTGTAAATAAGGGAGAAATGCAATGCAGTTTGGAGTCGGTAAACTTATTTTCTCAGTTTATAGTACCAGTTATGCATGAAGGACTCCTGCTAAATTACTGTTTGCGCAATTCTCTTTATTAGTATCGACATCGGCAAACTTGATCCTTGACGTTATGAAAAACTAGCATTTTTCTGCAAAAGTTCGTATCTTTGAATGCATTTATAAAAAGACCTACCAAAATTTTTATATTTTCAAAATGCTCAGAACTTCTGCAGTATTGCGTTAATTTTTGGAAAAATTGTAAGACATATAACTATTTTTAAAACAACATTTTTCTGATTTTTTAGCCATCAAAAACCCACTTTCCCTATATATTCATTGTAAATTTAGGTCAAATTGGACGATTTTCAAACTGCTTGGAAACGAAAACAAGCATGGGTACCCCATTTTTTCTTTTTATATTTCAATGTATCTCAAGCTTAGCAATAATCATGCAAAAAATCAGAATTTTGTAGGACATCGTCAATTACTTCGACTTAATTGCACAATCTTCCAGTGTATTATTATATGTACGGGTAAACGTGGTAGAGCAACTACATCTTCACCGAGTTATAAAGATTATAATCCATTTACGAGTAGTTAAACATCTGTCTTTGTTTGTACCATATTTATGGTCTAGAAATAACATTTTTCTTTAAAATGGTAGTTCTACCATTACACATAAAGGACTAACAGTCACATATTCCTTATCAAGTAATCCATTACTTTGTTGCTGACCAGAAAACTGATTTTATATGGAAATTTGTTTAAAACTAAGAAGTATCTCTTTTGAATTAAACATAATTTGTTGCTCAAAATATTTACAGCAATGGGATTGGGCACAAGTTATCACAAAATTATATAAAGCCCTCTCACTTCAATATACAACATAATAAGGTACAAACAACATAATAAGTATCTTATTCTCCTCTTTCAGAGCTATGTCCTTCGATCATTTTGGCTTCCAATTTAGATCCTATGGTTATTTCTTCTTTATCAGCTTTTATACATCTTTTGATATCTAGATTTCCAATGTTTTGATTATATCAAAAAGAGACATAAGTTGTCGAAATGGCAGCATATGCAGAAAGGAAATTTAAGTAACTATTTATTTTTTTATGTGATTCATGATACACAGATGATATGGATATGTAAATAAGAAACATTTGTTGGATATCTCTCTGCACCAAGTTAGTTATATAATTTTCTCTAATGATATGTCAAGTTTAAACCGGTTTTGACCCGTTAGATAAATTTTCTTTATTCAACGTATGTTGAATAAAGCCCCGTGCTATTTCCCGCCAAATCTATTTGGAATACAATTCTCGGTGTTTATCATTGATGATTAGAGAAAAAGATTACACCACTTTATCCCATTTATTACCATATTTTATCCACTCTCGATAGTTAAATTTAAAAATTTTAAAATGCTCGGCAAGCCTCGCAATTAAAATTTTAAAATTTAACTATCTCTAGTGGATAAAATATGGTAATGAACGGGATCTTGTGGTGTAATCTATATATACAGTAGAACTTCAATGAACTGCAATAACTCGGAACACCATGGATGGCTTGAACCCTTTTTATGGTCCTTTTGTTCAAGTTTAAACATACATGACATAATTCGATCCCAATATCTCAAACCCTGTAATAACAACGACTGTTCAGTATGATGTTTATTATCTAACTGAAG